>JAEANM010017089.1:0-13065 GCA_017656035.1 Myanophis thanlyinensis
CGCTGAGAGATCTAATAGGACCAGGACAGAGGAGCAACCCCTGTCCTGCACCCTCCAGAGATCATCGACCAACGCGATCAAAGCCGTCTCCGTGCTTTATGACAGTTGGAGCATCCCAGGATCCTAAGATTGCCATTTGTGATCTTCCCAGCTGGCTTCTGACAAGCTAGATCAATGTGGGAAGCTGGATCGCTTTAACAAATATGGTAAAAGAGAACCTAAAGTCAGGTGTGACTCACTTAACTGCCTTGCTTAGTAATGAAAATTCTGTTTACAGTTGTCCTAAGTCAGGACTACCTGTAGTAAGGCAATGAAAAAAACATAGTCTACAGATGTGCAAAAACGTACTTTACATCTTCCTTCTTGAGCATACAATGTTGCACACAAATGAATGCCCAAGATGATGCTGATTACCTAGTTCTGGTTGAAATTTTTAAACTGCAATAAAACTGGAATATTCAGTAATAATGAAGAAACAGGTATGCAATGTAACAAACTTACATTTTTGTAAACATTTGCTTTATGACTTGCTCTTAATTCATCTTTATGTTTATCACTTTTTCCATCTCACAATTTAAATAGCTTGCCAGCAGAAGTCTGAGGCAACAAATTAAGCCAGCTGTAACTTTGAAGCTACACCTTAATGAGAATGAAAATCAAACGACAAAAATACTACAAACTGATCCTGCCACATTGCTCCATCTAATCCAACAACTGGAGCAAGCATTGGGGGAAATGAAAACAAATCATTGCAGGCGAATAGTGCGCAACATCAAATAGTGTTTTCATTACAGCAAATCTGCATAATTATAGGAAGCAGTGCATGTGGGCCAGTCTGAGCAGTATTCCAAGAACATAAAACTGTTTACTGGTTGAAGTTGATTGGATGCTATGTTGATAATGTTGCCGGATGCAAGTTAGAATAACTGTCATAAACTTTAATCACGCATAAATAAATGATTATGTAAGCTTTTTTGTTCTATGTATTACATACAATTGTTTTTTGACCATTTTTTTCTTTTTCCAATCTTTAAGAGTAAAATATATATTAACATTTTATATGTTTATGGACTTCAGACTTGTTTCTTACAGTTACTGTATTATTCTTCAGCAAATTACTGGTTAATGAAATAGAACGTTAAAACTGTCACTGATATTGTATAAAAAGCAACATTACATTACATGCATGATTATGCATTCTAAAAATTACTTCATTAAAACAAGAATGTTTATTCACACAAGTTACTTTTGTTTGTATATTCAGATGTGCATAAGCTAAGCCGCTGGATTTACAGAAGAAAAAGTATAACTCAGAGTAAATAACGAATCCTTTAAAAAATGATTGTTGTCTTGAATGTGTATATATTATTTTAGTGGCAATTGTCACTAGCTTGTGTTTATTTTAAGTATTTGGTATGGAGAAGTCCCAGGTACCCAAAGTCTCTGTGTCTTCTGCAGATAGAGGAGAAAAGTTAATCAAGGGCCCTTGAGCTGATTTGGGGATTATTGAATACGATGGCTGATTTTAGGGTTAAGATGGGAGAAAACATTTCTATCCCTTTTCTAAGAGCATACAAGAGTTATCATTATGCAATTTGTCCAGTCTCTTTCCCAAGCTGCTCACTGCATTTCTAGACTATAGTCTTTATCTTAACTAGCATGACTCTTCAGTGAAAACTTGTTTAAAAACTTAATTGAAAAATAATTAAGCAATATAATCATAGATGCATTTACTTAAAATTACCCCCCTCCCCCATGCTCAGAGTTATTCCTAAGGAAGTCTATTAGGGTTTCAATCCTAAAAATACCAGTTGAATATTTCTAAAGTAGGTAAGTTATAAAATTAAAATAATTGCATATTTGTTTTTATCTGGTAGAAGACTTCCCTCTACTATAATTGTACTCACCATCCTATTGGACATCTAACCGATCACAGTTAAAAACAAATCAATTCTATTTGTCCAGCATGCTAAATTTTGCCAGTTTTAAGCTTCATTAGGCTTTTTATAGTTAACTTTACTCATCTGGGAAGTATCATGGCTAAGCAGATATTTAAATTTGATTCTAATTTAAGCTTAACTACTGTGAGTGCTGAATAAATAGTATTTTAACTGCTACATTCATATTGGCTCTCATTTAGCAGGGTTTTTTTTAAATAGAATTTTGATGAACCATAAAGTCTCAAGTGAATATTAAAGTACACATGATGGCAGAGATGCTTTTTTTTTTATTTTACTAAGGACTGAAATGCAGCTTCTAGAATGGAACCAAAGGGTCATTGATGGCTCAGTTTAATTTGTCTTGTAAGGTGTTGCTGAGATTTTTATTCAGATGTGTCACCTGTAAGAAAAGAAAACTGAGGAACCCTGAATTTGTTGGCAAATCTGTGGCCCTGTAGTTATTTTGTTCAAGTTCCCATTGACCACGTAGGTATGGCCAGTGGAAGTCATAGTTTAATATTTGAGATTTTTCACTCCTAAACTAAATCTATCTACTTGGGATATTTTTCTCCAACTGGAGTCACACATTATGCTAATTATGGTTGGGTTGGTTTGCTTTGTATTTATATGTGGCATGAACCTGCTATGATAACTTTATTTTGTGCCTGCTCAGATACATGGCTCCTACTAACCCAGTAACTGCTATGCTGGCTTCACTCAGGTTGGGAGCAAGATGCAGATAAAGTGGACATTTGGGGTGAGTAGTGGACATAGTGGGACTAGGCCTGGGAATGTTTGTCCCTTACAGCTTGGCAGTGCAATACTACCAAGTTTTTCCCCCCAGTTGAAAACAATTGCAGTATAAAAGCAGATTTGGCATCCACAAGAGCCAGTCTAAGTGGAATAGCTCTAGACAGTCGGCTGTCTCGGTCTTAAATCCGTTGCATCCTGGCTCTGGATTACTTCTTCGCTAAAGCTCTAAAAGGAGCAGCTGGAGGAAGCCCTGGCACGCGTTTTTGCCCGATTTGTTAGTCATAACCCTACTTGGTTTCCGTCCGAGATTCCCGTAAACTCCCTCAGCCCACCCCCAGGAGGCTCCTGTTTCCCAACTGAAAAAAAGAAAAGAAAAATCCAGCAGGGTCCGGCTCTCTAAAAAACGAGCTTGTGGGAGGGAGAACTGGCATGTGGGTGTACCGTGTAATCGGGCTGGTCCTAGACGCTGAGCTCATGAATAATGCAGCTGCCAAACTTTCTGCGCCGCCCTACTAACTCCGAGAGTTTTGGGTAAGTTTGTTTAGTAGAGCCGATCACCGCCACCGTGGAAGCGCTCAAGATCTACTACAGGATGGGTATGTAAGGAAAGGAAAGGAAAGGAAAGGGACCGACTACCCTCCGTCCCGCAAAAGTCGCCTCTTCGCCCATCTTTTGAGCCAGAGAAATGATCGAAAGTGACTGAGCCGGGCCGCCCTCTGCGCGCGCGAAGGGGGAACGAAGAGGATCGCCAGGCCTGGAACGGAGCGCGGCTGAGATTTCAGGGCAACGTTCTAAATCCGAACGTTCGCTTCTCGGTGTTCTGAGTCGGACCGGCCCTCCCCGCGGGGGGGAATCCCCCTTGCTTCGAGTCCCCAGGCCCTCTTTGGAATTTCCTCCATTGCCTTTCGTGACAGCCGCGGGAGAAGATCTCCCTCTCTCTCTCTCTCTCTCTCCCTCAGTCCTTTAAAGGAGCTGTTTTCTTCGGGGGAGTTAGTTGTAGCCGATCTCCCGAAGTTCTGAGGGGGAGGAGGGGGAGTTGCATAACTTTCCTCCGGGGCTTGACTTGGATTTGCTTCAACTCTTCTTGGGAGATTCTGCGAGATAAAGAGACACTTTGGGAAGGCAGGCAGGGAGGGAGGGAGGCAGGGAGGGGATCACCGCCTTGGATTTTTTTTTTTTTTTAATCCTGCTTGAGGCCTTTTCGCAAACGAGGGAAAGTGTGCGTGGTGGGGGGAGAGAAAGGTCGAGAGAGAGTTTGGCTTCGGAAACTTAATTCGCCGCCGAGCGACTCTAGCTACAGGAATCTTGTCTCGCTCGGTCGGAGCAAAGGAGGCTGGCAGCCTTGCAAGACAACTTGAGAAGGAGAAATCCTGGCCTGCCGGCTCTGATTGATTCCTAGACCCCCTGCGCCTCCCGCGCTCGCTCTCTCCCCCTCCCTCTTCGCCAGGTCCCGCGGCAAACTTTTTTTCTGGCTCGAAGTAGGCAAAATGAATCCCGCTGCCGTCCCTCCCCCGCCGGGACAGCAAGTGATCCATGTCACCCAGGATCTGGACACTGATTTAGAGGCGCTCTTCAACTCGGTCATGAACCCCAAGCCCAGCTCGTGGAGAAAAAAGATCCTGCCCGAATCTTTTTTTAAGGAGCCCGACTCGGGATCCCATTCCCGCCAATCGAGCACCGACTCCGGCAGCCACCCACCCCGGCTTAGCAACGCTGCCGTCGGGGTCCACCACGTCCGCTCTCACTCTTCGCCGGCTTCCCTGCAGCTGGGCACCGGGGCGGGTGCTACCCCGACGCCGGCTCAACAGCATGCCCACCTCCGCCAGCAGTCCTACGACGTGACGGATGAGCTGCCGCTTCCTCCCGGCTGGGAGATGGCGCTCACGCACACGGGCCAGAGATACTTCCTCAAGTAAGTAAAAAAAGAGCGTACGCAGGAGGGGCGAGCCAGGTGTTAACCTGCCGGTCGGTGCGTAACAAAAGGTTGAGGGTAATTATTGAGTCTGGGAAGGGAAAGAAGCCCGGAGGCGACTCCAGGTAGGCCTAGTTGGCACGCAAACTTGGAAAGCTGAGGTGCCCTGCCCTCTTCATTTGAAAGGAGGCCATTTCCTTTAATTGCAAAACAACTTTCCTGCTGAAAGTTGGGTAAGTGGCAGCAGTCTCCCAGATAACTTGCCTGGTCTAGAAAAGCTAAGTAGGATCCGCCCCCCCCCCCCAAATTAGTGTTTGGATGGGAGACCACAAGAAAATCCTGAGACAGTAGACCAGATTTGGAAGATTGGACAAAACCACTGTGAACTACTAACAGTTCAGAAGCTTTCCCTGAAATAAGCAAAAGTCAACTTTCTCTTTGATGAAAGTGCTTTGCCAAGGAAATTCGAAGAATCCCATCCTATTTTGAACTGTGTTGGAGTGTACTTGTAGGTCTTCTTTGCACAGCAGAAAGAATAGTGTTGTCAGGTACCTTTATTGAGTCTAATAAATTGTGCAGTTGTTTCAAGGAATGCCTTGCAAACCCATTTTGGACACCCATTTTGGACGGCATGATCTGGCACACTATAAAGAAATACTTTGCATATATTCAGAGGAACTTTTTCATTCCTTTGTTGGGTTTTCATAACCAGATCAGCTAAAGATTTAGTCTCTCTGCATTTGCACAAATTATCAAGCTTGAGAAGTTTTAAATTTTGTTAGATATTTTTAGGCTTAATGCATTGTGTGAATTCAGACTAATTAGTTAATTATTCAATACATTGAACAAAAATGGGTTAATTCAGTTACAAAGCTATTGTTGAACACAGCTTATGTATATTTTGCCTTTCTTTCTAAGGTTAGTGTGCAGAATCAATTTTTTTTTACTTTTTATTATTATATCCTACCTTTTCTCTAAGAAGTACAAGATTGTACTCATAAGATCATCTTTCATTTTATCATCCCAACATTAATTATGAAGGATGCTCAATTATGATACAGTAACTGACCACAATCTCCACTAGGTCCCTCATTGGGAGGGACTTGAACAGGAGCATTCCAGTTCACTGTTTACACTGATTTTTCAGTCCACCAGATCACCCTACCCCTGCTTAGTATCCAGCTAGTAGCTTGTAAACTAGCCTAAGATACGAGTTACTATGGAGTTCCAAGTGAGCTGAATGAAGATTTGAACCTGGATTTCCTCTGGTTTTACATTTGCATTTACATTCTGAGATGTATTACATTACTCATTCTTCCAAGCCTCACTCGAAGTTACTTTATTTCTAGTAATGGCGCAAATTAAATATGCAAAACTGATGTGAGCATTTCACCACTGTCAGAAATTCTCCATTGTCATCCTTACTATCTGTATACCAATAATAAACAAAAATAGTTTATAACTATCGCGTTCAATATATGCTGCCTATTTTTAATGTGTTGTGATGTTTGTGAAAAGATGGTTTATCAAAGTATACATTCTGGAGCATCAAATTTCATTTTCTAAATAAAAAATAAAGCATCTATTCACACATTTAATTTTAAGACTTGGTTTCTTTTGAGCATATTTTATGAACAAGACATAAAAGAGCATGTTTATAAACCACAGTGGCATATTTTTTTTGGATTTTTCCAAGTCAGAATCAAAGTCAGTGGTCTGATTCATATTTCACTCTAAGCCATGTCTTTCAAATTACATTGGAGTGGTTTGTATGGATTTTTCTAAGTCAAAACGAAATCTCTTATGGCTGAGTGTGTAAACAAATCTAGGTATCTTTAGAGTTTTGTGAGAACAGCTTTGCAAATGCATGCTATTCTCAGTCAAGCCAGGAGTCTTGGATGGTGTGATCAACAGTGACACAATTGGCCCACTGCAATTCTTTATATGGTCCTTCAGAAATGACATGCCTACAATGCATTGTGTTTCCTGCTTTTTCCGGTCCTAGCTACCTCAAAAGTCAGAGAATTGGAACAAAATGTAACTATATGATGAATGCTTGGAGGGAGTTGTATCAGGGAAAATTGGTTCTGGAGCTAAAATCTGATGAGAGTAAGGTGAAGGTTAATTAAGAACTGCCTCCCCAGTACACAAGAATTTAATAATGTTAGCAAACGTCAATAAAAAAACCTATTGTCTATGTTTGGATTTCGTTTGTAACATTTAGAACTATTTTCCATGGTAGAATTTAGTTATGTCCTCAAACAAGTCCAGAAAATGGAAGAAATAATAAATAATAATAAATGAGTGTGTGTGAAGTGACAGAATTATTCGGAAAATGGAATAGTGGCATTTGTGGATAAGGATGAATTCTAAAATATGTTTCTGTGACGAAACTACAGAAATGATCAAAGTCAACCTTTGGGGCCCTTACATCAAAAGAAACTTTAGCAAAGCCATTGCACTGCGGAAAGAGGGAGGAAAAATAAATTTTTGTTGGGCAATGTTTTGTTTTCACAGCTTGTAAAGAAAGACCCGTAAGTTGCTTTACGCATTCAGACACTGTGGATATATCTGGACCCATTTTATTGAGAGCATCAGTAGGATGTATATAGTGAAAGGGGACTAGAAAGATTAAAAAGAACTAAATGAGGATGGCAGAAAAAAATAAGAAAATGGAATCCGACCCCTTCTCAATTCAGTAATCCAAATTAAAGCACTCCCGTTGGATTGGGTGTCTACAGATAGTCATTGACTTGCAACTGCTTGTTTAATAAACAGTTCAAAGTTACAACAGCCGCAGAAAAAGGGACTTTATGATTCATCCCCAAACTTAAACTTTTGCTTCAATGTTATTGCAATTTGGATGATTAGCATCTGACTTTCATTTATGGCAGTTGCAGCATTTTGCGGTCACATGATTGCAAATTGTGACCTTCCCAAATGGCTTCCTACAAGCAAAGTAAAGGGGAAGCTAGATTCACTTAAAGGCCATGTGATTCTGTTAACGAGTGTGGTAAAAAATGATTATAAGTTGGATCGTTCATGGGATGACTTGCTTAATGATTCTTAGTGACTGAAATTCCAGACTCAGCACATAAATTGAAGATCACCTGTATGTATTGTATATCCAGTGAAGGGCCCTTTCTCCTCTTGGTAATAGGTGTAATCAAACTTACTCCTTATTTAACAAATATGGGCTGTAAAAATGATCTTAGGGAGCAATACATGTAGTGGGACAGTTGTCTCTAGAGGTGTTTCAATATTCCCTAAAACAGTGTTTTCCTAGCCGGCAGAATTCTAGGAATTCACACATCTTAAAATCGCTGAGATTGAGAAACACCGCTGGTGTAGATTTCTTGCAATCAGGAAATGTGATTTTTGCTTTGCCACAGAATTATCCTGTCTCCATCTTTCCCTTTTTCCTGGTAAGGTAGAATTACTCTGTGTTTAAGCACTCATATGCTGGCCCTAAAAAATGTAGCTGAAGTCACAAACTGACTTGTACACTACTAAATGCCAAAATATCTATATCCTGCTATATCAAGCTGGCAATCCATTGAAGATTTCATTTACAGTTATTTGAATGGGCCTCTAATGGTACAATAATAGGTTTAATTGGTTTTTATAGAGTGAATTGTATATGTCTATTTTATTGGCTGTAAACCGCCCTGAGTCCCTAGGGAGAGGGGGCGGTATACAAATCATGAAAAATAAATAAATGATATAATACAGGTCTAGGATTTTCTGTTTTCTATTGGATTGGGTGGAGGAGGAATGTTTTCTTTTAACTCACTTGAAGCACATTTTAGGGCTTATGCCACATTTTCAGTAAGATTTTAAATTCAAAATGGCAGCCAATTGCTTTCTTTTTTTAATTGTGCTTGAGAAATCTAGAGGTATAAAAAAGTTTAGGGAAAATTGTGTGGTAATGAGAAACATATTTGGCCTTTTAAAATACACATATTTTTTCAACAAAAGTCCCCATCTTTTATTTATTTTAAATAAATAAAAACACAATTAGCAAACCGTACCAGTGATCTTATAGTTAGGGTAGATTAGGGAGTTCCACCTTTTTGGAACATTTGGAAAAAGTTGTAGGAACTCTTGTGCAATGATAGTGAATGTTCCTACTTCAAAGCTTTCTGTATCCAAGGAGACAGTTGGGAGAAATAAAATCATAGCAGCCTAAATTCAAGGAAACAGATGGCTCTGATTTTAAAAATCCAACTCACACTCACCTATGGATTTATTCCATCATAGGTGGAAAAATTCCTGAGAGATAAGAATAGAATATAAAGCAGAAGTGAGATTTGGGCTCCAAATTGTAAATGATCTATTTACAAAGGGGAAAAAATTCCAAAACTGCAGGCTAAGGTTCAAAGAAGCATTCTAGAAAGTGAGAGTGGCAATCCATTTGGATTCTGGCATCAAGAAAACTATGGATGTATCCAATGACCATCAGGAATTTGTTTTTTGTTTGTTTGTGTTTATTTATTTATTTTCTGTAGCTGCCTATCTCAGTCAATGACTGTGGGTAGCTTACAATTCAAAAAGAAAAAATATATTACAATTACAAATACTAAAATCATTTTAAAACATTTTAATTCTACAGTGGTTAAGTGAATGACCGCAGATGTTAGGTTAGTAACATGGGTTGTTAAGTGAATCTGGCTTCCTCATTGTTTTTGCTTATCAGAAGGTTGCAAAAGGTGACCATATGACCTGGGACACTGCAACCATCGTAAATATGAATCAGTTGCCAAGTGTTTAAATTTTGATCGCGTAGCCATGGAGATGCCACAACAGCGATAAATATGAAAAACAGTCATAAGTCACTTTATTCAGTGCCATTGTAACTTTGAAAAGTCATAAAATGAACTGTTGCAAGTCAAGGACTACAGTATCTGTATAAATATATGTCCACGTACATTTAAATTCCTGTCAGATGAGAGTAACGTTTATTGCATATGATCAGGTAGATACTAATTCATGATTTTGTTAATTATTAAGGTCCTGTAATGAATTTTCTAGAGTGGACTTACTGCTGCACTTTTCTAAAGTAAATTGAAACTTAATATTCACCACAGAAAGATTGTGAATAACCCAGAGCTGAATTGTTATATTGCCAAAAGTAATAAAGAAGTAAACTAGTCTTTGAAAACCACTGTATGGGATCTAGAGATGTTGTTCCACCTCTTGCATATTTATTCAGAAGACTGCCTCCTTATATTCAATAAAATTTGGTTGCTAATAAGAGTGTTTAGGTTTGTAACCTAAATTATCTCCATGCCACTGAAATCAATGATAAAGTTATTCATGAGTTGTCCCATTAAAATTAGTGGAAACAAAAATATAGTCACTCCAATATATGCCTACTCAAAAATATTCTCCACTGAGTTGAAAGGGATTGATTCTTAGATATGTGAATTGTTTTTCATTTTGATAATATCAGACAAGGCAGGATATTGACATTCTCATGCACTAAAGATGGATGCAAATACTCCTGGCTGCTGAGATCCCAACAGTCATTACCAATATGTTTTGATGCTTTTCATGACCATAAATGCTAGAGGCTTATTTTGTTCGGAAAGTCTCAGGTGAATTCTCTTCCCAGCACTTTATATACTATGCGCTGCTACAGAATTGCAAATCACGCACATAGAAATACAATTTTTGGGAGAGGGGAAGTAGAAGCAGTCGGGGGAAGAGAGGTGTCCATTTGCTGGAACAATAGTTCTTACCAGGGCCCAACAATCCCAGCAAATTCCATTAGTACCAGTGCCGTCCACCCGTCCAGTTCCACAGCTGTTGGCATCCTTGACAAGAGCAGCTGGAAGACACTCCCTGTTTTAAATTTACAACAAAGACAGATAACATCCAGTGATACATTAATCCAAAGAATTGTAGGGCTTTTAAAAGGCACATACTTCTTCCAGTTGTATCTGAAACTGAGAAGGTATGCACCAACATTCAAGGATGTCTTATGCAACTATTAGCAAACAGTTGGCATGGCTGGTATACTTTCATTCTTGAGAAATCCTTCTCTTTATATTTCTATCGGCTCAAGAAAATGTCCAACTTGTTTCATTTAAGCAAATTCAAGCCCGAAGCTACAGTGTAGCTATTGAGGAATATGTGACAGTCCTCATGTGAGGTAGAAACTTTATGCTCGCCACATATACTTTCTACCTTTGTAGAGTATCTTACTAATATCTTGCTCCTACTATCTGATCAGCAACAAAGAACTATTTTTGGGTAGAATTGTCCTGTATATTTATTGGTTTAAATAATTATATGCCAATTTTTAATTTAATTTTTTCCTCTAAAACAGATTATGCAAGAATTTGTAGACTTCTGCCTTGAGCTGTATCATTGTCTTGCTGCTCTGTCACTATGGGAACTGTCCCGCCTTCTGAAGTTGCTAGATGGTTTCTCACTAAGCCAACAACACAGACAATTTCCACGATTCTACAATAGTAATGTTAATAGGTGACATACAAGGCTTAGCATCTTGAAAGCCATGTTGCTCCTGTCCCCTAACAATGCAGTCATTGTAAAATCAGAAATTTACTTGAGATAGATTCAAGAATCTCAGCTTCTATAGAATGCAGGAGTTCCAGTAACTTCATGCTTCAGTCTGCAATGCAGATCCACCAATTATTTGCAAGAATGGCACATTCAAAAATGTCTAATCTCAAGACTGAAAATTTTTCAAGATACATATGACTTTTGTACCAGGGTGAACCGAAGCATATTAAGGAGACCTAAATTCTGATATCTAGGAACACATATTGCAAATAAACCATTTTTACATTCATTTGATCAGCTTTTGCTGGTCAAGAAAAGAGAGGATAATTTACAGAATTAAGCTAAGATTACGGGAAATTCATCGGTTTCCTCAAGTTGCTTCATTGAAATACGTCACAGCTAAATAGGTAGACGTGTCTTTTTTTAAAGTTGTAAGAATCAGTAACTTACTTTTTTGAGAAATAAAAGTGATTAACTAGATGCTGAATAAAAATTCAGTATGTATGGTATGTGCAGCTTCACAAAGAAGCTGAGAAATGCTCACCTATTTTACTCATGTTAGATGATGAATAGATTACACTAGAAAATTTATAGAGCTGACTAAAAAAGACAAGAAATTAGCATAATAGTGTTCTTGGAAGCAGTTCTTATTTGTAATCGAGAAATAGATGAATGGCTATTTACAAGTCTGATATCCACTATCTATTTTTCTTCTTGACATGCATATCAGAAAATACAGGGTCCTGTCTTGCACCCTGAGTATGCTGTAACATTATAGCATGCTATATATAGTTAAGCATACACATCTCATTACATTACCAGATACTAGACGCAATGTATTGTCTATTTCTGAACTGTTCGCTTATTACACTAAGGTTACTGTTCTGAGAAGTTACTAAGTTTTCTGTAGATTTCCTATATAGCTGGAAATATGTTAGAGGTAGTCCTCAATTTCCAATCATTTGTTTAGTGAAGTTACAATAGCACTAGAAAAAATGACATGAACTTGATGGTTGCAGCATCCCTAGGGTTACGTGATAATAACATGTATTGTTAATGGTTGCAATGTCCCAGATTCATATGATTACCTTTTGCGATCTTCTGACATGCAAAGTCAATGGGGAAGCCAGATTTATTTACCAGCCATGTTCCTAACTTAACAACTTAACATCTGTAGCAAGAAAGTTCATAAAATGAGGCAAAACTCACTTTAACTGTTTAGCTTAGCAATGGAACCAAGCAAGCTCCATTGGGTTCAATTGTGGCCATAAGTCGAGGACTACTTATAATCCTTTCCTTCTTTCTTCATTCAGTGTAACCTCTAATAAGTCGAGGACTACCTGTAATCTAATTCCATATTGACTTCCCTGAGAGTCAGAGCAATTAAGCACTGCATTTGGAGGAATGCTGGTTCCCCCAAAGCAAATACAAAAAAGTGTTGCATGGAAATCGGTGTAGCTAATTAACATATGGTTACATACAGATAACATAAGAAGCTAGAATTAAAATATTAAAACCCTGATAATTAAAATCTTCAACTTCTTCAAGAGTAAGAAATAATAACTCCCATTATATTAAAGCCTGATTCAAAAACAAATCAATAAGGCAGGCCGAATAAAAACTCTTTTGCCTGCTGCAGAAGTGTAACAGAGAGAATGCTTGCTTAACTTTTGTTGGCAAGAATTCTGTGTCGTGTTGTTTTTATTCTGAGACTAGCCCAGAAACTGTATGGTTTATACTGTAATATTATATACACACATGTGTTATAATCTATATGCAAATGCATAAGCATGCATACACATTAAGGCTATATTTTTTTTTAAAAATACTTCCATCATAATTGATTCCATACTGGAGGGTAATCACTTAATAAATGGCACACTGACAAAACATGAAACTTTTTTATTATTTTTTTTATTTTTATTTTTCATA
>JAEANM010017090.1:0-13064 GCA_017656035.1 Myanophis thanlyinensis
GTTTTTTTTTGTTTGTTTGTTTGTTGTGGAAAACCCAATAAAATTTTATGTATAAAAAAAAATATTTGATTGTGCCTCTTTTTCTTTTCCTTTTTAGCTAACAAAAACAATTGAAAAAAATCCTTGATTAATCCAGCAGGATAGTTTTGGAAAGGATCTTGGAGGTCTTCTAGTCCAACCCACTGCTCAAGCTCTATACCAGTGGTGGCAAACGTTTTCGGCACCGAGTGCTGAATGTGAGCATGTGTGCTCATATTCGCGTTGCATGTGTGTTTGCCTTCCATGTATGTGCACGGCTTCCATAGTTGCGTGATTCATGCGTGTGCACATCTTGTATGCATGTGTGATTCATGCATATGTATTTACTGCATGTGCACACTACAGATGCATGCACATGTGCAGTCATGCAGGAGTCTCATGCATGTGCAATCTTGCGGGAGTCATGCATGGATTGTCACACACATGCACAGTTGAGTGGGAGTCTTGTACAGATTCTTGTGTGCATCCACAGTTGCATAGGAGTTGTGCAGGAATCACACACACACACGCTTGCTCAGCCAGTGAATTGGGGCGACGGCTGGCATGCCAGCAGAGATGACTCTGCATGCCAGCTGGGGCACGTGTGCCATAGGTTCACCATCATGCTCTATACTATTTCTGATAGGTGGATGTCCAGTTTTTTCTTAAAAACTTCCAGTGATGAAACACTTACAACTCTTGAAGGCAAGCTATTCCACTGGTTAATTGTTCTCACTGTTGGGAAGTTTCTCCTTAATTTCACATTGCTTCTCTCCTTTATTAGTTTCCATCCATTGTTTCTTGTCTTGCCTTCTTACTTTCGAAAATAAGTTGACCTCTCTTTGTTGACAGCCTCTCAAATACTGGAATATTGCTATCATGTCACCCCTAGTCCTTTTCATTAGATTAGCTATACCCAATTCCTGCAACTATTCGTCATATATTTTTGTCTCCAGGCCTTAATAATCTTAGTTGCTTTTCTTTGCACTTTTTCCAATGCCTCAACATTGTTTTTCTAATGTGGTGACCAAAACTGGATGCAGTATTTCAGGTGTGGTCTTACTAAGGGTTTATAAAGCAGTACTAATACTTCATGTGATTTTGATTCTATGCCTCTGTTGTATAACCAAGGATGGTATTCACTTTTTTAGCTGCTACCACACACTGAATAATTACATCCTAAATAAGTTTTATTACTGTTTTCTTCTTCATCTTCATCACCACCACCATAATTTTAAAATATGACATCATTTTAAAACAAGGTATTTAAAAGGTTGCTCATTCTTGGAACATAATATCATGGTAGATATACAGTATGTACTATAATATAGTTTGTTATTAAAAATCCAGAAATCTGAAAGCTGCCCAAAATAGTAATTCAAATCTATTCATATTTATCCATTGCCTGCCTTCCTCAGCTGATTTGTTTGTGTACATGCTGTGCACTATGTGTGTACTGTTTGCTTTTTGTTATAATATTAACATTCTACTCAATCTAAAATGTAATTATTGAATATATCTTGAATGGTATATATTGCCAATGGGAGTAAGTAACTCATCTGTCAATATTTCCCAAATGCCAGTATTTCAAGAGTTGGGGTGTTTTTATTCCTTCCAAAGATATGTGTATGTTCTCAAATATAATGATTACAGCAACAAAAACCTTGACATGGAATTGATTTAAAGAGTTCCTTTGAAGTGGATCAAATCTTTCAAATAAATAAGCATTTTCAGAAGAATGGTTCCCCCCAATAAAATATCTATAGAAGAAGAAGATATTCTTAATACTTGGTTGCTGATATCCTGAAAAATCCAGGAATTTATTTGATAAGACAAAGACAGTAAAGTTCTCTGGCCAGTAATACCTCAGCCATGTTACATGAAATCTTTTCAACAGAAGATGCTGTGTGGAATTATCTTGTGAACATTAAAGTGATACTGAACTGCAGCTCTCAGCTGCAATAATGGTGGGACTATTGAAGCTGCATTTTAGCAACATCCAAAGAACTATAGGTATTATCTCTTACTCCGTGCAAACTACTTCTATCCTTGAGTTAGAATTTTAAATCAAATCATAGTATAACTAACCAGCTTCCTCTGCTATTCAGCTAATATCCTACCAATAGGGTTTTTTTTTAAACTTACATGTTATCCAACTTCATGGGGCTAGATGTCCACAGAGACAGTCTCTGGAGCTTCAGAACGTTTAACACTAGATTTTATTTGCATTAAAATTCTTGTCCAAGCATGAACCTTTTGCAAAGTTGAATCATTTTCACACATTAAGACTTGACAAGAATGTATAAGATTCAGTAATGGATATGCTTATAGAGAAGTTCTGCTTTGGGAGGCTATTTATGAGTTCATATAAAATGTCTTTTACATGAACCCATAAATAGGCTCCCAAAGCAGAACTTCTCTATACACATACTGATTTCTGAATCTTATACATTCTTCCAATGTATATAAAAGACATTTTATATAAATGTATTTTGTAATAAAATGTCTTTTATATGACATATGATTTTGGTGATGGTTGCATTGCTGTCTATTTGTGGATGAAGAGGATTTTAATTTAAGACAATTGCTTTTGGAGTCCATATTGTTGCCCAATGTTTATGAATCTTTACTGAAGAAATATATTTTATTGTATTTAAATATTGATTGTTATAGTCTACCCTGAGTAGTGTACATATCAGAAATTTGTAAATCGGATTAAAATAATATAACAATCACAATAATAATAAAAAACTAAAATATTATGATTATTGTATTATTTTAATCTGATTACAATTGTATACTGTATGACATACAGTAGTTGTTATTGTGCTATGGTTATAAACTGTTCAAAAAATAGCTCACTATGAAAGGAAACAATAATATAATATCTCAACCCCGAAGACTTGAAGAGTTTTCATGGTGTTCTTGTATTCCAAGAGGGTTGGGGTTATTTTAACCTTCCAGAGAAGGTTTTCCACAAAAAGGGAATAGGAATTCAAAAAGCCCACAGTCTACTCTCTATTGATGGTATTGCTTAGGAGGTACAGGGGGAGGTTTTTCCATCAAATCTCACTGGTGGTCCAAAGATACTCAGGTCCTAAGCCTTTAGAGCTTTAAAAATGTCAGTCAGCATCTTGCATTGCATCTGATAGGTAGTATCCATTTCTTGTAGTAGTAGTGTTTTTATATTGGAGAACCAAAGCATCTTAAAAGAGAATGAGATACCCTCCTGGAATAACTTGGACAATATCAGGGTATACACTGATAATAGTTTCACAATGTAATTGAGTTGAGTAAATTGTGTCCTTAAGATTGAGCCTTCTGTCTACTTATCTTCAAAAAAGATGTTGTCACCTTTAGACCAATGTAAAAGTTTTAGGCTGCAATTGTGAAAACACTGAGTGATGAGTAAAAATTAGATGATGAAATGATAATTAAAAAGGGCACTTCCTTTCATGGCTTTAGAGTATTGTATATGTGCCTTGAGATCTTTGGAAACTTCTTTCCCATAAATTAGATGGCCAAGATCATTAATGCCACCAAAGTCCATCATTTTAAAGTTCTAATAAAAAGAACTAAGACTTGGCTCATTAAAAAAAAAAAGCTTAAAATTTTATTGAGCACTTGATTTGAAGTAACATTTTTATTTTAGCAACAGCGAGTTTAAACTTATTTTTCTGCATCAGAAGCATATCTAGCCATACATGACAGATGATTTTGTAAATCAACTAGATGATTATTCTGAAAGCATTCCAATCAATGTGCTTCAGTAAATTATTTTCAGGGTCATCTATGAATAATTAAAAACACCTTATAATATGATATGAAACAGTGATGTTAGCTATATGTTGGGACACCTCCCTGAGGTAAATTTATTTCATCTGAAATAAACCAGTCTCATAAATAAACACATAAAATGTCAGGAAGATTTCTAACTGAGCTCTTTTCCAAAGATGCTGGTTTTATTTGTATCAAATAAGCCTTCCTTAAACATGCGCGCGCGCGCACAAGACACCCCCACGCTACAGAAGTGCACTCTTAATAGTACTAGTCATTGTGAAGTTGCTACGTAAGTTAACACAATTGTAAATACATTGTTTGCCAGGAGAGCATGTGGAGGGGGCGGAGAGGGATGCCGATGCGTGGGAAAAATGCTTCCCAGCTCCCTCCTTCTCGCAGGGGCTGGTTTTCGAAAAGGCAGCCCAGCTTGATTCGGGCGCAAAGACCCCCGTGGTTTCCCCCTCCCTTTTTGCATTGTGGACTCAGAATGGCAAATTCATCATCACTTTGAGTTGAGTTTCCAGTAACTTTGCATAATCTCATGTTAAAAGGGCAGATCGACATACAAATGCTTTTAATGCAATATTGAAGAGGTGATTTTTTTTCTCCTTTCCCTTCCTCCACTCCCCAATTTTTATTTTTTTTTCAAAGTAGCATGTCTAGAAATAAATGTTTAAACTATGGCAACGGGCGCGACGAACTTAATCCTGAAAAGAAACTCAAGGAGACTGGGCTACTTTTATTTCTTTTTGTTGTTCCCCCCCCCTTCTTCCTTGTATCGTTGTTATTCTACGTGTGCAGAAACTTAAAACAAAGAATCCCATCTCGCTGCTTTTCAATAACTCAGTTTTCTGTGGTTTGGGTTCTTCGAGCAATTATTAAATGTGTACACGGGTTGGATTTTTTAAAACATGCACAGAATTTTTTGCTTCCAATAAAGTATCTAATCAAAACACTACGAGAAAAAAGGTTTCTCCCTCTTGTTTCTTTTGATTCTTCCGGTTCCTCATCGCTGGGCTTGGGAATTCTGGCTTGTTTTGAACTTCGTGCCGGAACTGAACATCACCTTAATTCTTTGGACTCCAGACAGGAAGCATGCGTGCAACTCCCAAGTACGATGCCAACTTTAAGATGTGTGGACTTCAATTCCCACAATTCAGTGGTGAAATTCAATTTTTTTTACTACCAGTTCTGTGGGCGTGGCCACAGGATTCAACATCACCAAGCACAGAATTAAACTTCACCAAAGTTGCAGTGTAGTAAGGGGAAACAAAGGCAGTTTCTGTGAGCAAGGCAATAAAGATTAGGCTAGAAACAACTGCCTTATTTACAGGATTAACCCTGTCAAGTTAATCTTTACAGGATTAACCCTGCAAAGTGGGGGGAAAAACAAAACAAAAGGAGATTTCTTCTAATAACCGGTTCTATAGAACTGGTGTGAACCGGCTGAATTTCACCTCTGCCACGATTCCCCAGCTAGCATACGTAAGTGATTTGCTTAACTGCTGCAGTGATTCACTTACAATGCCATAAAAATCATAAAATTGGGTCCGATTCTGCTTCTGACCGCAACGATGGAAATTCCAGTCCTAATTGTGGTTACGTCGAGGACTGCTGGTAAAGCTGCTTCACAAAAACAGGTACAGCGAACTGAGCTAGATTTGCAGCTATTCAGATTGTTGGCCGAGCAGGCACAAAAACAGCCTGGGAAGCGACTGAAGCTTGGGAAACGGACCGCTGTAAATCAGAAGTGCTGATTTACCACCTGTGTTATCAATTACTTAGGAGGCGAGGGCTGGACAGCACGAGCAAACAACAGCCAAAGACTTGATAGGCAGCCATCAACACCCCACCCAATCAACTTAAAAGCTACACAACCACAACCCTATAAATAACCACACACAAAACGGCCCAAAGCATTCACTGCTAGAGAGAAGTTCCCAGTGACCGACTCAGATCAGATCCTGCAACATCATCCTGGGACAGGTGGATTCACCTTCCATCGTGAACTAGATTTAGCTGGTTCCTTCTTTTTTTTTCTTGTACCATCTTTGTTTTAGTCTACTAATTCTTCCCTGCGTTTTGCATAGCCATGCTTTGTGTGATGAGGAATAGTCTTCCAGTGTGTGTGTGTCAGCGTGCATTATTTACCATTTGTAATTTACAGTTTCAAGACTGATTTTTTTTTTTTTTTTACATTTCTTGAGAAACGGCAGTGATTTAAGTAGCAGACCTGTTGACTGAACCAAGCAGCTTCACGGAAGGATCCAAAGACCAAATACTGTGGTTTAGTCTGTTCTTTAATTACCTGGAGGAAGTAATTGGCAAATATAAACACAATTCTTCCCTTCCCTTAAACACACAGGCAAATGACAATCCTGGTGCATTGTTTTCAGGTAAGCTTTCATACTCCCCTAATTAAGTTCAATGCAGATGAGCTTTAAATACATTTTGGAGGGGGGGAGGGGAGGAGCAGAGGCAAAAGACTAATTAAAACAGCATTTTGAATTGAGGTGCCTGCATCTCTTCTTGAGAAAAAAGTGCATATTCATCAGGTACTGTTGGGTAGCTGACCGACAACCAGAAGGAAAACAAAAAACAAAACCCACAAGATTGCAATGGGATGTTGTGGAAAAACAAGACAACGGCCACGGTGTTGAAGAGCAAGGTGTGTGTTTTTTTTTTTTTTTTAATCCTTAAATAGTTTTTCTTCCAAAATATATATTATTGTTAGTGCTTTGAAGCGTTAGATGGAATCAAGCTGCAAACTTAACTGGGACGTGGTGGTCGCCTAGCACGCAGAGAGAAGCAAAGCGAGGTGCGTTTATGCTGCGGCTAACGGGGGAGGCCTGGCTGGACCCCTTCCCGGCTTTCTTGGGAAGCCCCCAACCCACCAGATGAGGCAGACCCCGCCACAAGGATGGGATACCCTCAGGAGAGCCACTGCTGGCTGGCTATCGAGAACCAGGGGCACCGTTTTTGTTCTCTTCAGATCCAAAACAGCTAAATCTATGCAGCTCTAATGCCGTGATGTGCCTGGATATGCGCAGGAAATGTTCCCTCTGAACAACTAAGGAAGCGGTGTTTGTTTTTTGTTTTTTTTCCCCCAAGATCCAGTTTTGCCTTCTTTCGTGAGATATATTTTTTGGTCATTGCTGTTAAGGAAAGCAATTGGTTAATCTGCAAACAAGGGTTACCCTTGCAACCAGGAACGATCCGGAAAGTATTTACTGGAGTGAGTCAACAACCCCTGCGGCCACTAGCAATTGTGATTTTTGCGGGGTTTCTGGGCCCAGAAATCTCTTGCTGACCTGGCAGTGTTTCAGTCATTTAGCTGTGCCAACCCTACGGTGGGTCTGTGCGAAAGCGGCATTTACAAGCCTTCGGAGGATGAACTAGACTAGTGACTGGGCTCCGGTGGCATCTTTGTGGCAGAGCCAGAAATAACCCTGGGAAAATTGGAGCAGGTGCAAAAAATGGTCCCTTCCACCTCGAATGTGTTAAGATTGCAATCCAGACTTTGCTCCCAGAATTCACGGCAACCTAACTGTATGCCAAACGCCTTCCTCTTTATTTTTACCCACAACACCCTTATGAGGTAGGCCAGGCTGGGTACAGCTAGCCCCAAGTCACTGAGTGTAATCCATGGACTCGAACCCAATTCTTCCCGACTCTCAGGACAGGAAACAGTCCAAGGCACCCTTCGCTACAAAAAAGCACATTCGCAATGCTTTATGCGTTCCTTAACCTCGAACCCAGCACTCGATAACCAAGGATAGGAAGGCACGGCTATAATCTCAATGGATGCCTTTGCCCAGGGTGGCTGAGGTGCTTCACCTGGCGCTCCCAACCTGCGCATGGCGAAGCGTCACATCCTGGTTCCCACCACAAAGGCCACACCGGGGTTTCAACCGTCAACAAACCTAGCTTCACTTTGGCCTGGTAAATACAACAGAGAAGGGAACCAAGTCTGTGCAAAAGACTTTGGGAGACCAGGAAAAGAGATGCTGCCAAGGGAACGGTCAGAGAAGAGAGTGCATAACCCTCGGCTGCCTAACAGGTGGGAGAAGAAGCTCAGAAGAGACCCTTCCTAGCTTCTCAGGCTGGAAAGGAGGGGGTGGGGGAGGATTATACTTTCAGAATAACAGAATTGGAAGGGACCTGAGAGGTCTTCTAGTCCAACCCCCTGCTCAACCCTATGCCAGTGGTGACGAACCTTTTAGTTACTGAGTGCCAAAAAGTATGTGCTTTGCGCATGCTATCGGCACTTGCATGCGGCTTCTCCGCGTGTGCTGCATGTGCAACTGCACCATCTGCACATGCAGCTTTTGCATGTGCAGTGCATGCGCACTGCATGCAGGCACTCACACGCACATGAGCAATCGCGTGTGCATGAACAGGAGAGCTCTGAAGACCAACTGGATTTCCTGCTGCAATCGCGCGCATGCGCTGCAGAGGCCCAAAGACCAGCTGGGTCTCTGCAGTCACACATGCTTGCATGTGCAGTCGCACGTGCGTGCTCAGTTGGAGGTAAGTTGGCCCAGCAAGATGGCTCAGCGTGCCACCTGTGGCACCCGTGCCACAGGGTGGCCATCCCGGCCCTATGCCACGCCAGACAAATGATTATCCAAACGGACGTACTGAATGGGCTTCGCTCAACTGGAGCGCAGGCAGGATGTAGCAACTCAAACATAACTTTTGAGATCTTTCACCGTGGGAGGTGGAGGAGATGGTAAAGTGGCTAACCAAGGGTGGGCAAAGGAATTGTACCCAGGGGGTATGGTTTAAAAAAAACGAAACAAAGATCCCAAGATCCTGCGCAACGAAGCCATTGAATCTGGATTTCTGTAACATGGCAGTCCGGAAAAACCAACAAGAGCTCCTATTGCACCCTTGTGGCACCGTCTTTTCTGACCGTACCCTGGTGGAAGGAGGTACACCCTGGAGAAGAACAGCCAAGCCACATGATCCGGGCAGAAAGAGGCCAAGAATGCCCCAATGAGCACGGCACCGTTGCAAAGAACATTTAAGCCAGAAATCGCAAAGGGAAGTCCGCCTCCGTTCACACAACGCGTCGAACCTGGTGAACCAGCCATCAGCAGGACTTGGCGCTGAGCTGCAAAAATACCCCCCCCCCCAAAACAGCTAACTGAGATGCCACCTTAGCCAAAGATGTGACAGGAACATAGCTTGCGTGTGTATGTGGGGTGCGGAAAGAGATTTTACAAAAGCTTCGGGCTTTTGATATCCAAGCTGCTGGGAGTACCTCCTCCACATATACTGTAACTCTCTACGTTTCCCAGTGGAAATGCAACCTATAGATTTGGGGCAGGGGTCTCTCCTGGTCTGCCCTACTATGTCTGTCCCTGGGAGCCTTAAACGAACTGGGGAGGGGCCTAGCAGTGCAGCATGGGAACTATTGGCCACGGTTACTGTTAACACAGCAGCAGGTGCTTAAAAACCTTCCCGAGGATCTTGCAAAATCCCCAGGAATTTATGTGCCCCAGTGACCCCGTCTTCCTCTTTGGATGATTCCCCCCTCCTCGCTTTCGAAACGGGGAAGTGGGGAGGTGGTCTTGGCAGGAAAAAGGGGAGGAGTCGATCTACCGAAAAGCGAGAGTGTCAGAACCAACAAGGCATCCACATGAACGAGCCCAGGGCGGCCCCCGTGGCCGCTCCAGCGAGGAGACCCAGCGCCATCTGATCTCCGGAAACGCGGTGGGGGTCTTCGCGGATGATGACGTGGGTCATTCCGGGGGCTGCGAGGGAGAAAGGAAGGAGAAACGGTGTCACAGGGAGCAAAGCCTCAAAACTCACCCCGGAGAGGTTTTTAACTTGAAACGTAGGAATATTCCAAAACTGTAGAGGAGGGGTAATCCTTGACTTAAACGTCTGCAACTGAGCCGAAAATTTCCGTTGCTAAGCGAGACGGTGAAGGGAGTTGCTCCCTGTTTTGCGATCTTTCCTGCCACCGTTGTTTATCTGCAAGTTGTTAAGTTAGGAACACGGTCGTTAAGTGAATCTGGCTCCCCCATCAACTTTTGCTCATCAGGAGGTCGCAGAAGGGGATCTCATGACGCCCTGGGACACTACAACCGTCATAAATAGGACTCCGTTCCCAAGCGTCTGAATTTTGATCACGTGACCACGGGGAATGCTGCAACGGTCGTTAAGTGTGAAAAACAGTAATTGGTCCCTTTTTTTCCATTAACTTCAAACGTCACTAAATGAACTGTTGTAAATTGAGACTACCTGTAATAGTTTAAAAAAAAACAAAACTCCTTTTGTCACATCTTTTGTGGCAATACCCAATTCGTCCACCAGATGTCCTTTCAGCCCTGAAGATGCGTAGAAGCCCAAAGGAATGGCAGAGTTTTTGGAGAAATTGGTATTAAATACAGGCTATAATATCAAATCAAATCAAATCAAATCAAATTTTATTCATCACATGCACAGCCAGTGGTGGCAAACCTTTTACTTATCGAGTGACTTGCGTGTGGCTCCTCCACGTGTGCTGCATGTGCAACCACATCATCTGCGCATGAATGCAGCTTTTGCACCTGCAATGTACGCGTGCTGTGCGCAAGCACTCACACACCCATGAGCCATCGTGTGTGCATGCGCAGGAGAGCTCCGAAGACCAGCTGGATTTCCTGCTGCAATTGCACGCATGCACAGCGGAGGTCCGAAGATCATCTGGGTCTGCAATCATGCATGGGTGCATGCGCAATCGCATGTGCGTGCTCAGCTGGATGTAAGTTGGCCAACAGTTTGTGTGCCCAGCAACGTGGTTCTGCGTGCCACCTGTGGCACCTGTGCCATAGGTTCGCCATCACGGGGCTATATCATCAACTGAAGAAGGGAACAATTCAGGGGCTCCTGTTGGGCCAAACAACTGGGCAAAACACAATTTCTCCGGCCCTATCCTCTGGGTTTCCTGCCTGAATGGGGGGTTGGACTAGAAGACCTCCAAGGCCCCTTCCAAATCTGTTATTCAGTCAAATGGCCATGATTGCAGGGCCTGAAGGCTGCTAAGGGCACCAGACTAGAAAGGAGAACATTGAACTCAGCAACGGTACCAAGAAAGATTGTAACATAGGGCTAAAACTTGCTTAACACCTGTCTCACTTAGCAACAGAAAAATGGTGGCCACAATGGTGGCCGTAAGTCGAGGACTACCTGTAATTGGGTGCCTTCTTTAAACATTAACAGGGAGGTGGCGCTAATGATGAGGGGGTAAACGGAGAGGAGCTGCCAGACTTACCGACATACGGGTTGCCGTGGTAATCCGAGCTGACGTACATCGCCTGGTGCGAGTCCAGGGGTACCGTCTGGTAGTAGTCGTCGTAAGGGTCGTAGAGGTGAACCTGGAACACAGAAAGGCAGCCCAGCGTCAACACCTGAGAGCCAAAAACACCTTGGGCCAACTCAGGAAGCTCAAACTGCCCAAGGAGCTGCTGATCCAGTTCTACAGAGGAACTACTGAGTCGGTCACCTGCACCTCTGTAACTGTCTGGTTTGGTTCTGCAACCCAACAAGACAGACCCAGAGGATGATCAGAACTGCAGAAAAAACAATGACCACCAACCGTCCTTCCATTGAGGACCTGTATAATGCACGAGTCAAAAAAAGGGCTGTGAAAATATCTACAGACTCCCACACTGGCAGGGATAACCCTGCCACATTAAACCAACATCCAGACCTTTGAATATATTCTTCTTCTTCCTCTTCCTCTTATTACAAGTCGTTCTCAACTTGCAGCCGTTTGTTTTAGTGATCACAGTAGCAATTCACTAGCAAACAATTCACCGATTCACTTTACAACCATGGGACTAACTTAACAACTGCACTGATTCACCGAACAACTGAGGCAAGAAAGGTCGTAAAAGGGGACAACACTCACTTAACAGCTGCCTCGCTTAACCAGAAGGGAAATTTGGGGTCCATTGTGGATGCACGTTGAGGGCTACCTGTAGTGATTCTGTTAAAACGTTTTTTACATTTTCCAACATGAAAGTCATGGCATTCCGCCGAGAGTTCCTACTCCAGTCCTTAATTCTCCTCTCCATCCTTTTAGGAGAAGTCTAGTCTCAATGTCTTCCCTACACCTTTTCCTGAAACTTAAAAATCAACACAGGCACTCTGTGATGGATAATTCCCCGCCTGGATAAAACCAGAAATTGGGAACGCCAAAGGGAAACTTGTCTGGTTTGGTTCTGCAACCCAACAAACTTCACAAGGACACAAACTTCAGAGGATAATCAGGCAAGTGCGGATGGCACACGCATAGCGCGTACTTTTCGGTACTTGGTAAGTAAAAGGTTCGCCACCACTGCCCTATACCATTTCGGATAGGTGGCTATCCAGTCTCTTCTTAAAAACTTCCAACGATGGAGCACCCACAGATTCTGGTGGCAAGCTGTTCCACTGGTTAATTGTTCCCACTGTCAGGAAATTCCTCCTTAGTTCCAGGTTGCTTCTCTCCTTGATGAGTTTCTATCTGTTGTTTCTTGTCCTCCCTTCTGGTGCTTTGGAGATAAGTTGACCCCCTCTTCTTTGGGGCAGCCCCTGAGATAGTGGAAGACTGCTATCGTGTCACCCCTGGTCCTTCAGAAAGGCAGGGACAGTCCCAGGCCCATGTGTCACGTGGAGGTCTCCCAAAACTGATGGAGAGAGGAAATAGAAAAGTGATCACCTCCGAACCCCGCTGGGACTCATGGCTGCCCCCCCCCCCCATTTTTGCTTTTCTTTTCATTCCAACCTCTCTGGCTCTTTATAAAATCGATCCAGCTTTCAAGACGTTTCTGCAAGATCCCAAGAATTGCACTTATTGATCAGCCATCCGACGAGGCTGAAAAGTGGGAAGTGACTTGGCTAAATTCACAAGCTGCCTGGGGGAAAATGTGAGAGACGACAACTACCCGCACGTCTTAAAAGTTGCTCCAACTGAGAAATGCTGAGTTGCTCAACCTTGAAGTTTTCTGGCCAACGGTGCCAACGGCTTCTCCATCTGCCTTCTCCTGGATGGTTTTCCGAGTTTCTCAATCTGGTGTGCCCCCTTTGGGAGCTCCATCTGGCCACACTGCTTGGTCGGCCGCTAGAACTAGCAAGTGAATTCAGCCCATCTGAAAATTGTCAAAAGAGTTTTCCGCAGCAATCACATTCAGAAGCACACCCGAGTAAACGAACTCAGCAGGATCCAATAACTTCTCTTTATGTATAACATAACGCATGAAGTAAGTAGAGAGAGTGGACTGCTTCAAATA
>JAEANM010017091.1:0-13064 GCA_017656035.1 Myanophis thanlyinensis
TTATCTGCTGTGAACCGCCCCGAGTCCTTGTGGAGATGGGGCGGTATATAAATATGATAAATAAATAAATAAATAATAAATAAATTTTCAGTTGTGATGGCTTCCTGAAACCCTCTGCCAGTGAAAACAGAGCTCAGTGGGGCTACCCGTGTTCCTCCCAAGCTCCATTTTCACTGGCAGAGGCACCGCGGTCTGGTCCTTTGCTGTTTCCAAGGTGGCACTACAGGCCAGTTCTAAGCACCCAGAGGGCCAGATCCAGGTCCTGGGCCTTGAGTTTGACACCCATGGCCTAGAAGCATTAGGAAAAATCATGAGTCTGTGCAATAGTACACAACATAACTCTCAACTGCATCTGACTATGGCATATTTGGTAGATACTCACCAAATCTTAAACACTTTGATAAAAGAGCAGACTTTTCCATTCATTCCTTCCCCAAAAATATATGTAAAGGATGCACACTGTTTGCAGTCCATGGAAATTTGCTTTTCTTTTTTCTTTTTCTTTCTTTTACTTCTCCATTCTTCTATGCTTAATATAATTTTATGTTCAATTTCATGAGGCTTAAAAAAACATAATTTCTATGATTCATTTAAGGGAGTATTATAACCCTCAGATATATAAACAACTTTTATTTCTTATGTAACCAGTGTTTTGTATTTTGGAATAACACATTGCATCTCATAACGTTCTAGAATACATTTTCCTAAAATGTTTCTAGCAAGAAATGTTCCAATAAATAATATTATCTATTAAGTTGTAGCTAGGCATATAAAAGAAAATGACATCAACATTTAGAGTCTAAATATGGATGTTTATATTTGAATGAAATTTGTCAAAAATGGATTGGGAAAATTACATATGAAAAAACATGCATAGAAAACATTGTTCACACACTCACACACTCTCTCTCACACACACATATACACATTTGAGAAATCTGCATTCAAATCTGCCAATAATAATAAAGATGGCTTTTTAAAAAAATTAACAAAAAGAAATTACAAGGGGGTTAAACAGAATGATCTATACAAAATTTCAACTGCAAAGTTTTTGAAATAGAGGCCAAAAATCACAGGTCCTTTTTGGTTTTTGTCATGTTTTATTTAATTCCTTTTCTCTCTCATTCTATTCAGACAAGTAGTGAACAGCAGTTGCTTAGTCCCACCCTTTCCGACAGAGGTGGATATCGACAAGATTCTGGTGATTCTGGTAAACCTCAGCGAAAGCTTGGACAATGGCGTTTGCCATCTGGTAAGTGAAGAGGGATATAATGCATATTCCCAAACTGATAACAGTTTCAGAATATAGATATAGCAGCTTTCCATATCAAAGAAAGTACGAAATAAATATAAAATGGTCTTCGGTAAATGAAATTTGGAGCTCTATCTGATACAGCTCTGAAAATCATCAAAAGAATGTTTATATTTAGGAAACTTACAAGACTACCTATCTCATGCATGATAATTCTAGGCATTTTATGGCAACATGTGTCAAATATATTCTTAAGAGAAAAGGAAATTAAATTTTTGATTCATATTCTACCCTGACATGAGCCAATTTCAAACTTCCTCCAAAGAAACTATGTGCTTGAATTGAATTCTGAATCACTTTGGGCACATTTTCATCTATTTGGTACACCAAATTATTTTAATATTACTATATCTTATGCAGACTGAAAAAGTAACTCACCATAACCTCTCCCCTCACATCATCAGTGATGAATCAACACCTTATTCTTACAGCCATAGTTTGAAATCTACCTATCCATAAGAAATGGACCCCCAAATTCATTGTCAGATCTGTCTTGACTTGATCTCTTAGCAAAAAAAGACCCTTGACTCCATTTATAGTGAAAGGTACACTTTTACTAAAAGCCAAGTGGAAAAGCAACTGTAAAAAGTTTGCAGCTGAAAGTTCCCTAGTTAACATTCCCTTTCTCATTCCTCCCCTTTATTATCTCCCTATCGTCCAGTCACATTCAAAGGAATTGTTCTGCTAATGTTCCCTGCATCAATGGGCTAGAATCTAGATGGTGAGACGTTGCAATCCTCTCCCAGGTCTCTGGCCTTGGTACGATGAGCAGATGTCTCGAGAAGGGCACGACAAGTAGTTTCGGTTTCCGTCTTCCCAGCAGCTCCCTCCCCTCATAGTCTCTGGCAGGCTGACATTTAGCAAAGCAACACTGCAGCTCAGAATGGAAATTCTGACATTCTGCCCCCCTTGAAAGAGAGCTAAACCTAGGGAAAGAAAAGAAACAAAAGAAAGATTAGTATTTAAATGGGGTTTATCAGGGTATCAGTTATGAAATTTACAGAGCAGGTGTGGGGACCGCATATGTTTGGTGTCAAACCACTCAGTTTCAGAAGATGGGAAATCTTTCCAGAAGATTTAAGTATTGAATTTTGGCTCTGTGTGTCTATGAATCAAGGATCTCCTTGACATCGAAGTATTGTTCTCCTTCAATAAGTATAGGGGGCGGGGGCAGCTTCATTGAGGGATGCAAGGGTGATATGGTTGCAGGTTTTAATAAAAGGCTGTCCAGACCTCGAAAGGAGCCTTACTCCCCTGCAAGAAGTGTCTCCAGATGAGCAATGCCCATCACATTGCGTAGGCTTCCTTTTCCCATATTGTCCACCTGCTGTGTGTTAGAACGTGGGTGTCAAACTCGCTGCATCACATTGCTGTCACATGATGTTTCGCGATGGTCTTCCCATTTGTGGAGCTGGGGTGGGCATGGCCTTTGCATGATGCATCTAGCCTGAGGGCCGTCAGTCTGACACCCATGTGTTAGAGAGTTTTTTGGAGGTATAGGCACATTGTATGATTGTAGGAGGCCTTGCTGGTTCTTCAGAGGAGGTTGGCACACAAAGTGATGTCACTGGCATGTGTTTGGATGATGAACAATTTGAGGTGTTTAAGGACAGGCTCAGCTTGCATTTGCTGCCTGGCATTCCATGGCCCATTTGTGTGGTTGCCCCAGCCTGCATTTCCCCCCTCTTTTGGTTTTGAGTAGATGGGTGATTGGCAGCGCAATTTTCGCAAACAGCAGAATGAACCGCTGGTGGAAGTTAGCAAAACCAAGGAAACTTTTCAGCTGCTTCTGAGTACAGGGGGCTCCCCATTTGAGCACGGCTCATTCCTACTCTGGGTCCGTCTCATTATTGTTACTAATAAATGTACTCCTCATTTAATGATGTTCAGCAACCATTCAAACTTGCAACCACATTGAACAAGTGGTATTTACAATTGGTTCTCATGCTTGCAGCTGTCACAGGTCTTCACGAACACATGATCATGATCCAGGCACTCATAACTACAAGGTCACACCATCCCATGATCATATATGATTGCCATTTGTGATTTTCACTGGTGGCTTCCCACAAGCAAAGTCAGTGGGCAAGCTGATACTGAGGTCAAGACACTTCAGTTAACAAGGCTGCGAGAATCACTTAGAACCAGAAGTGCCAAAACTGCCATCACTAAGCAGCGGGGGTCATATGACATCATGCTTTATGATCATGTTGCTTAGCAATGGAAATTCCAATCCCAACTGCCATCATTACTGAGTTGCTCCTGTGCTACTCTTACATTATGCCCTCTGGATGCTCAGCTTTCTCTGGTAGGTTTTTTTTCTCCTCCAAGTAAAACAGTGTGAAATATGATGTTCTGGGAGAAAGTAAGTGGCCCAATTTAGCCACATAGTACTTGAATTCAGCCTTTCCTGTCCCAGTTCAATATTATAATCACTACTGCACTAAATAGACTGGGCATAGGCTTATTAAAATTTTGTTTCCAATTGTTAATAATGCTGTTTTAATATATGAAAACTTTCAGTTATATACTTCATCTAGTGTAGGAAAAAATGTGAAAATACAATGAAGTTCGATAGCTTATCAGTTTACATCCACCAGCTGGCGAGATATAGTACCTATCAGTACAGAATAGCTTAGAGATGTGGAATTATGTTCTAGGGGAAATTCCTGTGTAGATTTATCCCCAGAAATGTTTTGCCATCAATAGAGGAGAAAGTGTGGTAACAAGGCATACAGTACATAATGGAAGCCTTAAATTCATGGAATCAAAAGCTTCTAATTTCTCTCACCAAAGAAAATAATCCATGGAGTTAACATTATGTTCCCTCTTGTTGGTGTTACTGAGTAATTAAATCATTTTTTAAAAAATCTTTTTATTAGGCTTGAACTCCAAAAACACAAATCCACTTTCTATCCTACCAGAATTGCTTAGCATGATGATGATTTGTTTGCAGTGAATATTTTTCTCTTTAATTTCCTAGCCCCAAAACCAATAAGCCATTCAGTGTCTTCAGTCAACATAAGAATTGGAGGTCGGACAACTATGAAATCTGTTGTATGCAAAATGAATCCTATGTCAGATGTGGCTTCATGTGGATCAGAAGTTAAGAAGTGGTGGACAAGACAACTTACTGTAGAGAGTGACGAGAGTGGAGAAGATCTGCTTGAGATCTGATTGGAAAACGATTCCTGTCAAAGACACACTTATGCAACACAACTGTGAAGGAATAGCAGCTCTGGACATTGCTGCTTTTAAATAAGCAGTTCTAATTGATTGATAGTGATGAGTCGGACACAACTTCCCAACTAACAACAATAACAACAATTTATTGTTTATATCAAGATAAGCCTTGGAACTTACTGTCCTTCAACTTGGCAAGATTTACTACTTAATGTTTATTTTGAACATCCATGATTATTAATGAGCAACATAAATGTTCAAAAAAAAAATAGAGTGTTGGCCTTGTTCCCATAAATCATGAGAAGCATTTCAGACTCTCAGACAGGACTTCCTACTTTCCAGCAGACTTTCAATATTGCTTCTCAGCCAACATTTGAAATATCAGGTTTCTCTGAAAGTATAGTGTTGCTTGCTAAAATTTGGGAAACAGCAACAGGACTAATAGTAAAATATGACATGTCATGATGCGTACCAGTTTGATATTCTATTTTAAAGGTATGGGTAGATTAAGAGGACACAACATTTTTATTTAGAGACATTGGAACACAATTGTTGTGGAAGTAAAAGCACCCCAAAGAGAATATTGGTATGGACATGCTGCTAGTATTTTCACATCATTGAATATTTTTGTTAAGGTCAGGGTAGGTGACTTCTTTCAAGCTAAAATTGAACGGTTGGGTTGGACTATAATCCCAAAAACAGATAAGCCAAGATAAAAACTAAGATACTTTTAATTTGATTATATTTATTTTAGTTAAATTATTTCCTATTACATATGATTAATAGGATTACTCTGTGTGTATTTTATAATTTTTCCTTTTTTCAAATTAAATATTGCAGTTTTAGTAGCAATTTTGGGAAATTTCTGAGGACGCCATGCAATACACTGACCTCAGGTTTTGCTTCTCTTATTGAGATAAATAGTATTCATAGGTTAATTCACAGGTTTTCTTGTCTATCACTTGATCATTGAAAGAAAATAATATTTCATGTATTTGATTTGTGTTAATGTTTACATACAGAGATAGTGTGGCAATGCTTTCTCTGATATTGTCAGGACTTCCTTTGCCAGAACCCTCTCTGTGGGCGCACACGCTGTCACCCCAACTCAGCTCCACCACATTTCTCCATGGCGTTTCTTGCCATCGTTTGCAGGAAAACAGAAGGTTGTGGGACTAAAAAAAAAAAGTTAAGTCAATCAATTCCAACTTCTCGCGAAAGAAAAAGATCTCGCCTCCCAGATGTCACTTGCTTTTCCTGCAGAGCTGTGGGTGTTGTGATGCTCTGCCGCCCCTCTGGTCTTTGGCTTGCCAATGTGTTTGCTGGGGCGCGTGCATGTGTACAAGACTTGCGGTTTGGGTACTCAGTCTCTAAAAGGTTCACCATCACTGCCCTAAAATCATCATTTAAACAAAACCAACAATGTTGGTTTTTTTTGTCTTTTCTATAGTATTCTACCCATCAATATTAGTGTCGTTTAATGATCTGGAATTAACTCAGAAGGAGATTGTTTATTTTCTGTTTTTACAATATCTATATTTTAATATGCAAGCATAATGTGGTTGGTTTAAAAATAAGTTTTATTGTTCATTTTTATAATGTGTTTAATTGAAGTTCATTGAGTTTTTATAAGTTCCCTGCTTTTTCATCTGTCAATATCTATCATCTACTAGAAATGAAAACAAAAATAACCAATGTAGATGTAACTACTTAACTACATCCTGTACATACATACATACATACATACATACATGTCAGTTCATACTTGATATTGGGTATAAGACTCATGGCAGGCCTAGAAAGAAATCTGATTTTGTGCTTTATTATCCTTGTTAGAAATGAACATGTTTTTCTCAGAGATTATTTCTAACTATTTAAAAGTTATTATATTATTATATATAAATATACATTATATACTTAGTCATTAAGTATATTATATGAGATTAACTAAAGTATGCTCTTGTAAGTAATCTATTTTCTAGTCATGCTTAAAATGTCTTTTTTTAAAAAAAACAATACTTTGATACCAATCAATATTAAGGTAAGTATGAAATAATGCATTAAGAAAAAAAATACTTGACAATTCTATTTATAAAAATTCCAAATTTTAATGAATGGCAGCAAATGAACATTTAGGAGCACACAATTATGAACCTTCATTACGCATCTAAGTATCATAGAAAAATGAGCCAGACACATGAGCATTAGGGGAAATTAAAGATTATGAAGGCTGGAGAAAAACTTGGCTTTGTTTCAACTACTCACTTATCGGTTATAGAAGTGAAAATCCAGCAACTGACAGGGATCATTATTTCTCATCTCAAGAGTAAAGGCAAAAAGGCCATCTTCCTAATTTTAGTTTTATATTGGCCAGAGTAATGAAGAGTATGTCTTTACTACCTCTAAAGTGCTTTTACCTTCACCACAATCACTCGTTCAAAACTTGAACCAGGTGGTTTTCAAATACAAATTGGAAGAGTTAAAACTTTCTTCAGTTTGCCTGTGAAGGATAAAGTCTGGCGGGTATCATAACTGATCAGAATATAAGATCGGTTAATGGTTCCCTCAGAAAGTGTGACCTTCTTTTGTATGTCTTTGCATTGTGCTTCAATGGTGTGCAAAGTGTTTTATATTTAAAGCTTTAATGTATGAAATTTCACAAAATGTTCTGTTCTAGGTGTAAAACTGCTGTTTCAAATATGAAACAATCTGTTCTCGGCAATTTTGGAGTTTTCTTTTGAGCTGTAAAAGAGGCATTCTGGGTATTTTGAATGTTTGTTTCGAAACCATAGATGAATGTAATATGTACTATGACCAACAACAGCCATCCTACTATTTCTATCAAACAATTAAATGTATGGGGAGGAAGAAAAAAGATCCTGATGCCTGCATATAGACATTAGTATGTGTAGGGTTTTGTATCTGCTTTCCAACAATGGCATTTTTGGTGAGATCTTTGCCACTACCATCATTTCCTATGGAAAATATGTTGCACTACTATGATGAGTCTAGCTTGAAAGCACCAGAAACATAAGAGTTCATTTAAAAAAAAAAACCTTAAAACTGTAAATTGTCCATGTTCTCCAAGAGCCTTATGGACATAAAAGTCCCAGCAAAACTAACAATCTTGTGTTAGGTTGATGCACGCTTTTATTCTTAATGCAGGCTTTATTTTAACCAAAAGATACGTATCCACAGACTTGTATTGCATTTAATTACTTTTGGTCACAGATTACTGTCTTTATGTAGTTGTACATGTGAACATGTTGCTGTTGAGATTTAACATTTTCATGGAAACAAAACATGCATTTTGTTGTTTAAACTAGATTACATCAAAAACCTTCAGAAAATATCATTCCTACTGTTGTCAAAGATAGTTATTTTGTCTTTTCTTTTATGTTTATTTTAATATTTTAGGGGGGAAATAAAAAATAAACATGAATGATATTCAGATTTATAAAATATGTTTTCTTGAACTTTCAATACTGTACTAAATTACAGGAACTTTCCTAGTTATTATTACAACACACATTCTTTTTAAATCTCTAGCAAATATCCTTTGACATATAATGTCAATAAAAGGCAGTTGCTTTCAGCAGTTGGCTGCTTAGAATTTCATTCTCAGTGGTTTTGATATTTATTTGATGCAATGTCTATATTTCATCTCATTTATTTTAAACATTTTGGATACGACTCAACCAAATAACAGTAGTAATTCAGAACAGCTTGATAGATAAAGAGTAGATTTTAGATTGCATCGAGAGAGAGGGTGTGTTTCAAATTTCACATGAAGAAATAATACCATTTTATACTGCACTGGTGAGACCACACTTGAAATACTGCATCCAATTCTGGTCACCTTGATACAAAAAAGATGTTCAGATTCTAAAAAGGGCAGAAAAGACCCACAAAGATGATAACAGGTCTGGAAGCTTAACCATAGGATGAATGATTGAGGGAACTAGGTATATCTGGTCTAATGAAGAGAAGAACCAGGGGTGATACGATAGCAGTCTTCCAGTACTTGAGGGGTTGTAACAGAAAAGGAGAGGTCAGACTATTCTGCAAAGCAACTGAAGGCAGGACAATTAGAAACAGATGGAAGATCATTAAAGAGAGATCCAACTTAGAACTAAGAAATTTCCTGAAATTGAGAACGATTAATCAGTGGAACAGTTTACCTCCAGAAGTTGGTGATCCATCTCTGGAGATTTTCAAGAAGAAATTAATAACAACATTTCTATACCGCCCCCTCTCCCGAAGGACTAGGGGCGGTGAACAGCCATTTAAAAACATACAATATAACAGTTAAAACACAGTTTAAAAACTAAATTAAAGTGGCCAATTAAAACCCAAAATGGCAGAGGATTTGCTTCTTGAGTAGGAGGTTGGATTAGAAGACCTCCAAGGTTTCTTCCAACTCCATATGTTCTGTAGCACCAGGGTCAAACTCAACATTTTTTTAGTCTTTGAGGAGCTGGAGTGGGCGTGGCCTGTGCATGACACATCCGGCCCATGGGCCGCCAGTTTAACACCCCTATTCTATAGCAATAATTGCAATTTATGTAATTTTAAAATGTGCAAAAAAAAACAAAAAACCTAGCAGAAACTAAAACGAATCAATCAGGTTTCTGTAACAGGAAAAGTTGTGAATGCTCACTTAGTTGTAGGCAGAAGTCTTTATATAATTTAATTCCCTAAGGTTTTCTACTAAAAATCTTATAGATCGGAGCTTGTGGTTTTTTTCCAAGTGATTTGACCCATGTGAGTTATACAGCCCTTTCAGGAAAAGGCTACTCACAGGAAGCTTTGCGTAGATCTCCCAATTGTCATTGGCTATATGGAAGCAATTGATCATAGAGCCTCTTAGCTCCCCTCTCTCCCCACTCAACTCCACTGCTTTTTCTTTAACAGCAGCCTTTTGCACAAAGTTTAGAAGTTGAATAGCAAATAGGCAAACAGGTTTTAACTGTTACTTGGCTGTGTGTTTGGCTAATCTAAAAAGTAACCAAGCAAAGCATTTTCTCGACATATTAGTTTGGCGTACGTACGTGCAGTATCTAAGTGCAGCCCAGTTGGTTCTGTTTCTTCATATACAACTATTCGTAAAACCTTGTACAGTGTGTGAGCTGAATCAAGCAGTGGAAATGTAAAAGTGTGTTACAGTATTTACCATTTCAGCTTTACAATCAGAAGAACTGCAAATGTTCTCGTGGACCATCATTTCACCTTGCCCTGAGCCATCCTCCCACCTTTCCTGAGTTCTCACCTCTTTATCAGCCTGCCTTCTGAACATTTCCAGGGTTATCTTCAACTGCTACCAGTTGGTTGCCATTACCTCATTGCAGCAGCACCAAAATTTCAAACAAGGACATATGGCCTACGCCCGTGATGGTGAACCTATGGCACGGGTGCCACAGGTGGCATGCAGAGCCATCTTGCTGGGCACCCAAACTGTCAGCCAACCTACCTCCAGCTGAGCATGCACATGCGGTTGCGCATGCATGCATGTGCGATTGCAGAGACCCAGCTAGTCTTCAGGTCTCCATTGTGCCTGCACATGATTGCAGCAGGAAATCCAGCCAGTCTTCGGAGCTCTCCAGCGCATGCACACAGGGTTGCTCATGTGTGATTGAGTGCTTGCGTGCAACGCACATGCATTGCATGTGCAAAAGCTGCATTATTATTATTATTAATTGCATTTCTTTACCGCCTCCCTCCCGAAGGACTCGAGGCGGTGTACAGCCCAATAAAAACAGAAATATACAATTAAAACCAGATTTAAAATTACAAATAGAAATGGCCAATCCGTTAAAACCCAATGTAAAACAGTTAAAATTACAAATTAATTAAAAATTTAAAACTAGTTTAAATAAATTTAAAACCCCATTAAGTACTAGGCCAGACCGGCCTTCTGAAACAGGTGGGGTTTTAGTGCACGCCGGAAGGTCCGCAGGTCCATAATGGTCCGAATCTCTGGGGACAATTCATTTCAGAGGGAGGGTGCACCCACAGAGAAGGCTCGCACCCTCGGAGCTGTCATGACACCATCCAGACAATGGAACCCAGGTCGGCTGGAGGCTGATGGTGGCAACAGGCGGTCCCGTAAGTACCCAGGTCCCAAGCCATGAAGCGCTGTAAAGGTAAGCACCAGCACCTTGAATCACACCCGAAAGGCCTCCGAAAAGCTCCCAAAATCACCCGCGCGGCCGCACTCTGCACCAACTGCAGCCTCTGGATGCTCTTCAAGGGGACCCCCATGTAGAGAGCATTGGCATAGTCTAGGCGAGAGATCACAAGGGCGGAAGTGACTGTGTGAAGAGCACCCCAATCCAGAAAGGGCCGCAACTGGAAGATCCTACAGACCTGATAGAAGGCCCCCCTGGAGACGGCTGTGATCTGATCTTCCAACAATAGCCGTACATCCAGGAGGACACCCAAATTGCGAGCCCTCTCTGCGGGGGTCAAAATATGCCCCCCCATAGCCAGCGATGGAACAAGCTGGCTGTATCTGGGCGCAGGAAACCACAGCCACTCAGTTTTAGACATCCAGCTCCGCACGGCCTCCAGGCACCGGCCCATCACTTTGACGGCTTCGTTGGGGTGGCCTGGGGTGGAAATATACAGCTGAATATCATCAGCATACTGATGGAAGCTCATGTACTGATGGAATGCATGTGCAGATGGTGCCGCATACAAGTGTGGATGGCATGCGCAAAGCGTGTATTTTTCGGCACTCGGTAAGGAAAAGGTTCACCACCACTGGCCTATGCCTAACTCATAAGAACCTAAGAATCAGTAATGATCTAAGATCGATAACGACCTAAGAATCAGGCATACAGTATATGATAAGGAGTTCTGGAGACACACTAGTATATTTCTGTTGCTCATGTTTTTGTTGCTAGACTTTTCAGACCGTTTCTTACAGAAGACCCGGGTTTTGGTATCAGCTGAAGAATACAAGGAAGAAACTCAACTGTTACGGCCGGTTTTATACTCTGCGCTGTAAACCATCTGGCCCCATCTGCCACAGTGCAGAGGAGACTGTTCTAAAGTACAGCAGGTTGAGAAGCAAAAAAAAAAGGAGAAATTAGACAGCACCTTTGTGGACAAAGCTGCATTTGCCATCTGCCAGACATCACTGCAGTGCTCTGGAGAGCCCTGCCTGCCCGGCTGGCTCCTAAGTTGGCAGCTGGACATGCTGTGTCTTTTAATTCTTCCCCGAGCATCATTCGTGCTTCTAGGCCAGAATAATCATGCTGATCTGCTCTTTACATTCAGCCAGATATTGGTTTCTCATGGAGTTTCAGAAGTACTAATAAACTATTAAGAAACCCTTTGGTGTAATTCCTTGGCTTAAGGATCAATATATAACTGGCAGGAAATATGTCTAATTCGTTCCCAGCAAAATACTGGCAGCTGGAATTCAGCCAGTCTTCTTCTTAATCTGAAGAACCTTCCTGACTTTTAAAGGAGAAAGATGCATGATCAATTTTTGCAATTTCAATTTTGAAAACAATCCCTCCCCCCCCCAAAAAATAAAAATAAATAAACCCCAGTAACATTTCTAAAGCTGCAGCGATGTGTTGCAGATCAAACTACTGCAGCATAGATGAGCTTCCATACATACAGGGAGTATTCTGTGGGTGAGTTGATACTTTATGCTACATCTTGATTACTTCAGCAGGATCTATTGAATAAACAGCCATGATTGTCTGGCTTTATACCCTGTGCATTTATACCCCAGAAGATGGGCTCAAGATCCAGATGGATCTCGACAGACATGAGCTCTATCTAACAAAATAAAATTCAATGTAGAGAAAAGTAAGGTTTTACTCTTAGACAGGAAAAAATCATATGTACAGCTACAAATTAGGTAAAACCTGGCTCAATAGCATTAACAGTGAGGGAGAGATCTTGGAGTCCTATTGGACAATTTATCTATCTATCTATCTTTCTATCTATCTATCTATCTAATCGCCGGTAATATATTCGCCCTCTTTGTCAACGGAATCTGACACCGTCGAATCGGCTCGGGGAGGGGAAGGATTAAAAACGGAGGGAAAAATTGAGCTGCAATGTGTTCACTTTGTAATCTCGAATGAGACTCCTCGGTGAGAGGGGGGTGGGGGGGTGGAAGAAAAAACTAATTTCCCAGCCTGTCTGGAAGTGTGAAATAAAGTCCCTCTTGAAAATGAGAGCCTTGACAGGCCAGTGGCAAAATTTGATATTCAGAGCAAAATAAAATACCCATCCATTGATATTTCATTAACAGCCGGGAAAACAAATCCATTTCCAGCAGAGCTGGCTGTGGCTCGGTTCAGTCCGGTGCTTGCAAACACAGGCGAACATTTGCATCTCGTAAAAGACGGACGAAGGGGCCAGAGGAGGGAGGTCCATCTCGAGCCTTTTAAGGCACTGCTTTTCTCAACTTTGGCAACTTGAAGTTGAGTAGACTTCAACTGACGGAACTTGGTTCTCACCTTCAAAGTGCTCCATGGCTTGGGACCCGGGTACTTACGGGACCACCTGTTGCCACCATCAGCCTCCCGCCGGCCAGTGCGTTCCC
>JAEANM010017092.1:0-13063 GCA_017656035.1 Myanophis thanlyinensis
TTTTCTCGAAAAAAAATTTGTAAGTCGAAAATTTTGTAAGTAGAGCTCTTTGTAAGTAGAGGTACCACTGTATTTCATACCATGTATGACTGTGTATGTGACAAATAAAATTTGACTTGACTTGACGCTATTAAAATCTTGGCTGTATGGCACCAGCAATTTCCATGTCATTAATATGTTAGGTTTAACTAATTTTTCATTTTGCCTATCTACTACTTATTTTCCCAAAGATGCTTTTTTGAGAGGTAACTGGACTTTCTGGTTTTTATTTGAAGACGTTTCGTTTCTCATCCAAGAAGCTTCTTTAGCTTGGACTGGATAGTGGGGAATGGAAGGATTTATACTTGTTACAGACAGCTGCTCATTTGCATTCTTTGGCCATGGCCTAGATGACAGCATCTCCATAGACACTTTCAGGCTTATTGTTTTTGCTTAAGGAATCTGTTAAATGGCTTAATTCTTCAAAATTCATAGATTGTGTGAACTACCCAAAAGCAACTTTCAACACACCTAACCAAACCATATTGATTTAATAGTAAATGCTTTTGGAGACAAACTTTTATTAGAAATTATCTTAAATGCATAACTCTGGAACACCAGGGTGTATAAAAAGTATAACAGAAAAATATCTATGGGACACTTCATGTTGTTGATAAAAATTGTTTAATAATTTTATCCAAAGCAATCAATCAGCACTAGGGGGAGAACAATTTCATTCATTCAATATTGTAGCAATTCTGCTACATTTCTATCTTCTTAATGTAAGGATTAAAGAATTATCTTCTTTGTCTCCATGTGCCAATTGTCCTCAGGAATGTATTTGACTACCAAGTGTGCATGGAAATATCTGTTTATGGAAGTAGTGTTTATTGGAAGTCAAGACTGGTTTTATCTTGAGCATCCTTCCAAATTAGTCCAAGCCTCACTCACCTGCTTTCAGCCCTTAATTAATCTTCCCCTGCAGCCTGTGGGTACAAAGTTGTTTCATTCTACTTTAAAATAAGAAAGCAGTAAGCATTCAAAAATTAAAGTTAGTGCCAAATTTCAGCTTTAGCACATGCAGACAGAAAAAAACTGACTACCCAAACACACACAACACAGAAACAAAGGTATTGCAGAAACTGTAGTATAAAAGGTTTTTATTGGCATGACAGGTAAAATTCCAGATTATTTAACTTAACTGCTTGACTTTTACAAATGCTCTTGCAAAGATATTGGGTTGAATAGCTTTAGAATGTTGTCAGTCAGTACCTAGCAATTTTTCAGGTAACCGAAAACCTTTTTCTTAAGGCATTTGTGTCTTTCATAAAGATATCTTAGGAAAAAGGAACAGGAGGGTCCATCATGAATACTGAAAAGCTACACTCTGGGAAAATAATGCAGTATAGGAGACAGAAGCAGTTTTTCCCAGGGTGAAATGTCATTTCAGACAACATGTTAAGAAAGAGGTAACTTTTTCCTTTCCCAAGTTATTGCAGCTTCTTTCTTTCTTGATTATCGATTGTGTGTAGCTGTATTGCTAACAAGGAAGAAAATTTTCTGGATAAAATATCATAAATTCCTGGCAGGTCAATACTGGGAAAATAGGATGAACTTTCTATAATAATTATAGGGAATGACATAATTAAAGGTGAGTTTAAGGGAGATTTCTCTCTAGCCCTTCCCCACCCCACCCCAATTATCAGATCAATAATCAGACTTTATTCTTAAGGATGGTTGTAGGAAATTTGCTTTTAACAAAAAAGGACACAGAATCCAAACAACAAACATAAATGAAACTACCCAATAATACAGGTAACTGGAATATTTAATGCGGTTCTCACTGAAAATAACTGGACTGTAGCCCCAGTTCTTCCCATTATTGCCACATGCCATTCACGTTTCTGAAAGTGACCCTGGTGTTTGTTTGTTTTTTTTGCCTTGATATATATATTAACTTTCAGCCACTTCTGTACAGAATTGTGCAACCCAAAGTATGAAATTTAACACTGAAATTCAGTATATAACTAGATAAAACTTTATTGTCCTAATGAAGTTATTGTGTTCAGTAGGCAATTGGGATGTTACACAGAATAGTCTTTATTCATGAGAAATACTTTGCACGTTCTCATGATATACAGGGGAGGAAAACAGACTGAACTGCTTAGCTTTCCATGCAGAGAAATCTACATCAGACCCTACTACATGGAAATCCAATACAGACTAGCAATATGGACCTGCATATTAATCTTGGAATATGTAAAGTGATGCACATTTACAACTGGCTATACTAACAATGGAATATTGATAGACAGCCTTTTGTTTCAAACCAGTTATCTGCATCTGTATTCAGTGGAAACACCCCATTTCCACTGAAGCATTCCCTAGAGTAGTAGTACTTTTATATACAGGTATCTCTGGATCAGATCCAATATATTTATTTAAAATTTTATTATACACACCCATACCCAAACACACACTTTCTGTGGTGATCTCTTAATTATAACTAAGCAGAAAAGCATTTTCAGATTTAAAAAAAAGCATTTATGAAGCTATCACCATTTACTTCTAAAGATCAATCAGTATAATACAGGATATTTTCATTATAAACAGCTTGTTCGCATAAAAGTAAAACTGTGGTCCCATGGGTGTATTAGAACTGAGAAAATCATGTTAAAATTATTTACATCTGTAGATGCATTTTTTCCCAAGATAACTCATTAGGAAAGAGAGAAAAGGAAATGAATATTTGTTTGCTTTTTTTGTGTGTGCATGTTCCAAATTTCTTCTTTCTAGTCACAGATTGCCTCTGTTTGCCTTGTATTGCTGCTGCTGCTGCTGCTGCTGCGTTTAATGTTCTGAGAAAACTGGCCGACTTTATTTCTGGGCACAGGAAGAAAAGATTTCACTCTTGAAATGCTGCCGCCACTCTTGAAAGACTCCTTTTTGGATTTATGGTTGCTGCATTCCACAGACTGGCTGCTGCTGCTGAGAGGACAGACTCCAGGATTCTCATCCTGCAAACAGAATAATGTATTATAGCAGAGGTGTCAAACTCAAGGCCCTGGGGCTGGATGAGGTCTGTGGGGTACATAGATCTGGCCTGTAGGGCTGTCCTGGAAACAGCGAAGGACCGGCCCAAAGTGCTTCTGCCAGTGAAAACGGGCTCCCAAGCTCCATTTTCGGCTGCCATGGCCTCCTACAACTATCTGCCAGTGAAAATGGAGCTCAGGAGGGCCACACACACTCCGTTTTCACTGGCAGACGGTTGCAGGAGGCCGTGGCAGCCGAAAACAGAAATCGGGAGCCCGTTTTCGCTGGCAAAGTGCTTGGGCCACCACAGGTGCCCCCGACACGAATGATGTCAAACTGGCCACACCCACCCTGGCCCCCCCGAGGTCAAACACAGTTGTTATATGCACAAAGATGGAAACAGAAGTATCCACAATGGAGGAATAAACCTGTGAAGATAGTAGAATTGCAGAAATGGCTAAAGTGACTTGCTTGATTAGGGAGGGAACCACTACTTTCATGAAAGACTGAAAACCGTTTGTGGAATTTTAACTGAAAAGGGATAAAAATGAAGTGGTGATTTCTGGATTTATAAATTTAAAAAAAGACGCTATGTGGAGGGAAGTAAAGTATGTTAAATAATTTTGAAGGGGGAAAAGTGATATCAAGCAAATCTATAACTGCCTGTAAAGAAGATTAGAAATCACATCTTAACTAATAACTAATTTTTCCTTTTGCTTCGTTTTTTATTGTTCTCAAAATGTTTTTATGTCTTTTCTTTCTTACCCTTTTCTATATTTTTGTGTTTATCTTTTGACTGTGTAAAAAAAAATCTTTGATTAAAAACTACCGTATATACACAGATACACTTCAGGCTAGGATACAATCTTTGTTGAATCATCTAATGGAGCATCCAGATATTTTGAAAAAGTCCACCAACCAGAAAATAAAAATAAAAATAAGCTGGTCCTGCAGTTGAAGCATAATTTTTCTGTAGCCAACATAACCAGAAATCACTTCCCTGAATGTTCCTAACTTCCATTTAAGGATTTGGTTTGAATTTTGGGTTGTCTAAAATGTGAGGAAACTACAATGGGGAACCAATGGGGTATCCCAAGTCCTGCCTTAGCCAAGAAAGCCAACTGGGTGAGTTTGGGACAATCTCTCTCTCTCTCTCTCTCTCTTAGCCCAACCCACTTCATAGGGTTGTTATTGTGGGGAAAATAGGAGGAAGAAGGTATGCTGGATATGTTTGCCACCTTGAATTATTTTGTAAAAAAATGAAAGTGGGTACAAGCCAATAAAAATAAGGTCAGGCTTCTCCCCCTTCATTCTACAACTCACATTTCCCCTGAATGTCTTTGAATCCTAATGCTTCTCATGTTATCTCCACAATGGTAGGAACACCACAGGAGAAGATAGGATGGGAAAACATGAATGGCAATAGTGAATCAAGTTCAGCTATATATTATATTCTAACATGATTTGATGGGAATTGTAATCTAGCAACATGTGGCAGGTATAAATTCTTTAAATTTGTACTTTAAAGATTTGCAATACATTTTGCTTAGTTCTATATAGAAATTATTAGGAAATCAATAGGATTTCTGCTGATTGTTTTCTGATAATGCTGATTCTCTTTTCCACGATCTATTGAAGCTTAGAAATGAGGATAATATTCCTACATATATTTCTCAAAGGATGTCTCTTCTTCCCCTCTTTTGCCATCTCGCAAGCAGAGAATATGTTTCGAGAAGTAAGATGGAAGACGTATCTAGGTTCAGCCATCTGCTTTCTATATTTCAGATTCTTTCAAAGCTTGCCTGCAGCTTTCTAATTTGGAGAGAAACCCACTAATAAATGCATGACCTTCACAAGGAAAAAGCTGAAAGCTGCTAAATGCTGCTGAGATTTCTTTGCATCAGAGCACAATTCTGAACATGATTCAGACACATTTTATTTCTTTTTAAACAAGTAAGTCATTGTGACTAATTTTTATCTACAGTAGACACAGTAACAGTCGCAAAATCACTGCTGTAGTACTAATTAAATACATCCAAAAATTATATAGCTGTCGTCTGATTATTATGATATCATGACATCGGTAAATTAAAGATGAAATTGTATTAATTTCATATTGTCTGGGTAAGAAATCTTTCAGATATTTCATTGGGGGCATCTCTTTCCCCCCAAATGAACAGAAATATTAAATTTTCTTAAGTAACAGTGACTGAATTATTGTGGCTGTCCCAATGGAATGTTCTTTGCAAGTGAGTTTTAATTTCTTCAATTTAAGGCAGCAATGGTGGGAGATATTTTTAAAGATGACAGCAGGCAATTCTATCAAAAGTTCCATAAAATGTCTCCAGCCTGGTAATAAAAAGTCATAACTGGTGGGAGTGATTCAAAGGCCCCTACTGGCCATGGTGGTACCTGCCCAAATCATATCTGTGAGTTCCCCAATCCACACATTTCTTCTGAACTCAGATATGATTTGGGCAGGTGCCACCATGGCCTTTGCATCACTCCCATCAGTTTTGACCACCCTGCATCAGAAGACCCTGCTTGCAGTCATTGGTACCTTGATCACCTCTCAGATTACATGGCGGTGTGCTTGAAGATCACTGAAAAGCTACATTTGGTCCAGTACTCACAGGTTCTTCACATTTTATCTGGAGCTGAACTAAAAGTTTCTGGATGCAATTCAAAGTGCTGGTTGCACTCACTCACAAAGTGAAAAAAATCCTCAGGGATGACTCTCACCTGGGACAGCACTTCTTCATACTTCTAGCATCGGGCAAGAGATATAGAAGTGTAGCCAGCCAGACAAATAGGCTGAAAAACAGCTTCTATCCATGTGCTGTAAGACTTCTAAATGCCACATAATACCATGACTAGACTTAATACAACAGATTCACAGTGCCAGTGCAACATGCAATATGTACATACCAGTGGAATAATGCGTGTGTATGTGTGTGTGTATGTGTATCTGTATGTGGGAATGTGTGCCTAGCCTCGGTATTTCCTGGGGTTACAGATTTGTTTATAAGTCTGGAGATGTATTCTGCATTTGAATGTATTCTGTGTTTCTGTGCTTTGTGTGACTGTACCGATGGAGGCTCATTCAATTTCACAACACATGTTGTGCATTGACAATAAAGGATTGAATTGAATTGAAAAAAATTGCCACCTTTAAAGTCCTACAAGATGAAGGACCCAAGTGGGACTTCTTATCTCAGAAATCCCTGCCCAATGTATATGCTGTTTAATTTCCCAGAGGCTCTAAGTAGCTCACAAATAATACAAAAGTGGAATAGAAAGAATTAAAAGGAATCTCTCCCCTGTCCACATAATAATCAATTTCCAAGTCACTGACACATTTAAAGGGCAAGAAGGGAATTCCTACTTTTCCACTGGTATTCTTCTCCTTTGGAACTCTGAGGTAACATGACTACCCAGCCTGCGGGGCTATAGAAAATTCTCCTGACTTAGCTATTTCAGGAACCCTTCAGGAAGAGATGGCGTCTTCCTACCACACTATGCAACAATCTATGTTGTTTTGGGAACTGTATGTCATGAGAGGAGGACGAATCTATATACTTCTAAAATGCATGTTCTCATGACCTTTAACTGGGTGAAATGGTGCATCATGGGACAACAATTTTTGAACTAAGGACTCCCAAGGAAATGATATTTGGTAAATTTTACAAAGCATGTTATGATATAAAAATGATCCTAAAACAATTTATGACATAAGACTAACTATCATAAAATATATCTTGTGTTTAATAAGTTTGTCTGTGCTATCCAGTTTGATAAGGGCTAATGTCAAGGCAGATCCATCTCTAAATCCCTCCCTAAATTCTTAAGAACTTTTCAAGTACATTAGAAGTGTTGCCATTGTTGAAAGCATTGAGGAATCTGGTCAATAAATATCTCTGAAACAATGACCCAAGAGGTTGTCTATTACTATTTTTTTCATTTTGTCCTTGCATGGGAGTACTGTATATGCTGTTTAGAAGTGTTTGTGGCTGAAGCAGTTTATAAGCTATGCAAATTTTAAACAAACCAATAATGCAAAATTCCTGAATTCAACTACAAAGCTCAACCACTGGTAAACATTTCTGCACATTGCCTGCTTTTTAAAATTGCAACCTTTCTCTCCTCAATTTCCTCTGGGTCCTCCTGTTTGCCTAAAACCAGAATCTCATAAAGGCCTCAGCCTTTCAGATGTTCTGGTTTGTTTGGGTTTTTTTGCAAACATTTCTAAGCTGGATTCTCTGCTTTCCTCCTTCTCTTCTCTTTTCCAAAGAAAAATCTTGGGATGGGGGGGGGGAGGTTGGGGAGGGAGGACAGAGAGGAAACAGAAAGTCCTTCAACAACTCCACATCTTCTATCAGCCTTTCTCCTCAGTTCTATTTCAGGCAGTCACTTCCTTTACGTCTTTTTGGTTTCCATGACAATCGCAGCCAACTGGAAAGCTCACTGCATGACACCAGTGTATTTCAATGTTCTCCTTAAAATGCTGAGCTGCTCAACTCTTTTCTTTAGAGGGGGTTCTTTTTAAAATCCTTTTTCTTGTCTCCTTGACAGAAAACATCTAATATATGAGGCCAATTTCATCTCATCATTCCATAATTTTATTATAGATACAAGATAATAAGTGATTCTGGAATGAGGACAGTTTGGCCTCAATTATGAAAATCTATTAAATTATTGCTATAAAGTGGTATAGCTATGGCATTTTATTTAAAACATTTAAAAACAGTGATTAATCCTGAATAGGATTTAAAACCCTTTGAAAATAGAAACTTATCCTGAATAGCATTATTAGATTATTAACTGGGATTGAACAATGGTATTTTATCCAAAACATAGACTCAATCAAGCTCAGAACTATTCTACTTTTTTCAAGTGTAAAGAACTGCACTGCAAACTTCTATCACATACCCTGCAGCTTGTCATGTACCTGCTGTGATGTGATGTTTGTATTCCTGATGTTTGCTGAAAACACTGAGTCCTTCTGAGGAGTGTTGATTGTCAGAAACAACTCATCCTCTGAATCTATTATCTGAAAAATGGATAAATCAAGAAGAGGGGAAGGTCATTCTTACATTGGAATTCCTAATAATATAAAGCCTTACCAACAATACACTCATAGAGATACTGTATTAAAATACATCATTGCACGAAAGATCTGTACATTTTTATCTTGAATTACCAAATGTATTCATAGTTCTTAATAAATATGTGTTAAATGTTCTATCAATTTAAAATGTAATGTTTAAAGAACACCCATACGCCAATATTTCCTTTTCAAATTATTATAAATATAGTAAAGTCTTGCAAACATTGGGTGAGAAAGTTTGGGATTCAGATTTTGTTTTGCAGCTTTGGCTTCAGCCAAATAAATCTGCAATAAATCTTTTTAATACTGATGAAATTACCTGGTTTGATAATGAAATGTCTGCAAGAAAACAACCAAGCTCAGGGAGCACCAAGACCTCACAAGAATTTTATGGGTGAAATTTGGAAAGTCTTCTCATTGTGGCATCTCTCTGTAGGGCAGGGGTAGGGAACCTTGGCTCTTTCATGACTTATGGACTTCAACTCCCAGAATTCCTGAGCCAGCCATTTTAAGCTGTTAAGACTCAGGTTCTAAGCTAAGGCAAGAGGTGCTGTCTCAGGAATTCTGGGAGTTGAAGTCCATGAGTCATGAAAGAGCCAAGGCTCCCTACCCCTGCTGTAGGGTGAATTCATTTTATACAATATAAATGAACTCAGAGGAGACACACATATGGGTTTCCCCAATTTCCCATATGATAAATGCAATTTGTAAACAAAATCTTAAAGCAATATCAAATCTGTGATTGTCATCACTATTTAAATGTTTAAAACTTTCTGTATGATGACATCTGTTTGAGCATGAGTTAATTTTTACAGGTACACAGTTGAAAAGAGGGAAAATAACTTTTGGAGAGTGGCAGATAGTAGAGTGAAGAAAAAAAGACCATGAGAAGGTATATTCTGCTAGATCGGAGACAGAAAAATAATTAAAATCTGATTTAAAAAATAGTAAGCTGATTAAAGGACAGGTGCCATCTCGATAACAGAACTGAATTATTTTGAAAGAGCTCTGCATATAAGGTAGCATGCTAAGACCATACAATCGAATCAAAGAGAATCAAATGCTGCAGCTGGTGGGAGGGATCACAAAAGCATAAATCACTCTTCTTTTTTGAAAGGACAAAACAGATAAATGACCTGACTTAAATGATAAAGTCAAGACCTTTCCAGATACAAAGGTGCTGCTGATCAAAATCAAGTATCCACAATTCCACAGGTATCCACAATGCCCTATGAGTTTCAATGGTCTTTGAATGCTGAGTCAATTAACTTCGGGAGGTAATCAGTTTTGCTCAATTGGTGGTCCAGAGGAAATACGTAATACAAAGACATATTGAGGACAAGGCAATTTCTCACAAGTACTTTCACCTTACTCTACCATCTGGTTTTCAGGATTGTTGATAGCAAAGATGCATTGTGTTTTACTATTGCCTCTTCTTCTTCCTCTCACAAAAAAGGGTTTTTTGTCTGGGTTTCCAGGGAGCTCCCTGGTTTTCCGGGAAGCTAAGGGGCAACATAATAGGGAATGGCAACATAATAGGGAATGGTTGTTTTGGATTAACACATGTTGTATGCGAGATACTTTGAAAAGAACTTCCATAGCAGATGTTAAGAGGAAGGCAGTATAGGGAAAAATAAGGCAGAGTGTATACACTGTAACTGTAAGAATCAAAAGAAAAATTACATAAGAAAGCTTGGAAATTGTACATGGAAAAGAAAATAGAATATAGAGAAATTTAGAGCTTGCTACTATTTGTGGAAAAGAATAACACGTACTTTACTGATGTCAGATTCCGATTTGCTTAAACAAATACTCTGAAGTTCCTGCAGAAAGTCCACTTCATCATCTGAACCAATAGTCAGTCTCTGTTCCAAGTTTAACACATTTAATGGATCATTTTCGGGAGACCTTGGAAAGAAAAACAAAATTTTGTTGAAAAACATAGCAGACAACAATCTGTAACATGGAGTTAAGAAAATGTTGTTTATCTCTTACAGTTCAATAGAGAAAGTATACATGGAAGTAGGAGAAATTAATTAGATTCATGCAATAAAAATTCAATCTAAGTCTATTTTTAGTTGGATGGAAGTATTTCAACTCAAAGGAACTCATTTTTTTTTCTAAATAGGTTTTAAAATATAGGGTACCTTTTAGTGGTGGAATTCAATTTTTTTACTACCGGTTCTGTGGGCGTGGCTTGGTGGGTGTGGCTGGGGATCATGTGACTGGGTGGGCAGTTTCTGTAAGCAGGGCAATAAAGATTAGGTGAGAAACAACATCAGAATGTTTTTTTCCTGCCTTCCTTACAGGATTAAACCAGTAAAGTAGAAAAAAACCAAAAGGAGATTTCTTCTAACAACTGGTTCTCCGAACTGCTTAGAAAATTTACTACTGGTTCTAGCGAACCTGCTAGAACTTGCTGAATTTCACCTCTGGTACCATTCGAAGATAATATATGTAGCTCATAGTTAATCTGTGGAGTCTTTGGTGCTGTCTTAACTTGATTGTTTGCTTGCAGACATTTCATTACTCAGCTAGGTAATATCATCAATACTAATGAGTGCCAGAAAGCAAGTCACACACTCACTACACTTACAATGTTATCTACTCAGGTAATGAAATATCTGAAAGCAAACAATGAAACTCAGAGAATACCAAGGACTTCACAATATATATAGTAGTTAATTATAAATGGAATATTTTTGAAAAAACAGTTTGAATATATTTATTCATATCTAAAACTCTCTACTAGAAGAAGAAAACAACAATTCATTACCCTTCTTGGACATCCTGATTAGCAGAGACCACAATGGCAAACTAAAAACTCAAGTGTACAGAAAAACCACCCATACTAACCAGGTGCTCCATTACCAAACAACAGCCCAACCTTCTGCAAGAAAAGCTATGTAATGATTGTATTCAAATGAGCCCAAACACACTGTAGCAACACAGAACAGCAGAAAAAGAAAATGGAGCACGTACAGTATACAACACATTCCAGCCAATGGATATTCACGCAACTTTATCAAAAAGTCCCTGACCACTCAACCCAGTATAGCACAACAAACACAAACCCTAAAAAGAATTACATTTCTATATAAGAGTATCTCAGAAACCACAAATGGACTAGTACAATCACATGGAATCAGTGTGGCACACAAGTCAACTAAAGCCCTTCAAAACATCTTAAGCAAACCAAAGAACCAGCAACCCCAGAAAAAAAAAACAGGAATCATCTACTACAACATACAATGTAAGAACTGCAACAACCACTATATAGGACAAATTGCAGAAGACTGGCAGAATGCATCAATGAATACCAACTGGCAATCAGAAGACACGATAAAATTAATTTGATTTCACAACATATAGACAGATTTAGCTATAGTTTCAATTGGGAAAATGTGATAATCCTAGACCTGGCCAAGACTAAAAATGTCAGGGAATTTCTAGAAGACTGGCACTCTGACAAATCAGCCATCAATAGACACATAGATGTTAACAGCATCTACAGACTTTACAAAAGAGACAATCATCCAGCTCAAAAGAGAAAAAGACTCTGGCATTTCTCCACCAGTAATCAGGTCTTATTTTCAGGGAAACAGGGTAACAGGGTAATGATGATGTGACCTAGTTAGGGTAATGAAACATCTTCAAGAAACCAAGCAAGCTCAAAAAGCACCAAGGATCCCTCATATCTAAAACTTTTTTAAGTTTAACTTTAGATTTAAAACTAAATCTAATTATTCCGCAATTGATATTTATGTTCTTCTAGTTGTTTTCCTAATGGACAGTGAAGAAGTACTGGAACCCATCAAAGAGACTTCTGTTCTAAATTTCCATTCTGCATAATTTCTTTGGGTAAACTGTTTGAAAAGAAAGATGTACTTTATATGAGACAATTCTGTAATATTCTTACTGGCATGGACTATTCCTAAAAAAACCCCTCACATTATTTTCAAACACTTCTGGGATACTAATAGAATAGAATTTAAATTTAGTAGAAATTTCCAATATGATATCCGCAGTAAGATCCCCACATTTTTCCACTGTTTTTTTAAAAAAAAATTCAATATTTTGGCAATATTGGGAAAAAAATTATATTTGTAGAAGGCCTACAGAACCTGGTCTTAATTACAAAATCCAGCCATCATACTAAAATTGTGTAAGATGTATTGACTGTTATAATTTCTGTGCAATAATGGAGAAACATACATTAGGTGACAAGTATGATGTATTGATTTATACGATGGCTACAAAACTATAATCTGAAATCTCCTTGAGAAGGGGCCAGACATCACATGCAAATACAGAACTTACTTTTTTTCTAAGGAAGACACTTTATTCCCATTTTCCTTCAACATATTATTTGATTTAATACCTACGGGAGAGAAAGGATCGTAAGTCAGAAACTCATATTTTGTGCCCAACGTTTTTCTGTCTTTGAACAGGATTGCAATCATTCCTGGACAATTAAGAAAATTTATGTTCCCAAATTGCTTAATGGATTTGATAAAAAAGGTAAAAAAACTGAAAGCCCTTGATTGGGTTTTTTTTAATGTTAATAAGGGGTTTTCAAGTGTCTAAATCAAGTGTCTAAATTCAAGATGTTGGTTCTTATCTTTAAAGCGCTCCATGGCTTGGGACCCGGGTATTTACGGGACCGCCTGTTGCCACTATCAGCCTCCCACCGGCCAGTACGTTCCCACAGGGGGGGCCTCTTTGGGGTTCCATTGCCTGGACGTTGTCGTCTGGCACCCCAAGGGTTCGAGCCTTCTCTGTGGGGGCATCCTCCCTCTGGAACGAATTGCCCCTGGAGATCCAGACCATCACAGATCTGCTGACCTTCCGGCACGCATTAAAAACTTATTTGTTCCAACAGGCTGGTCTGGCCTAGCATTAATTAACTGGGGTTTTAAATTGGTTTTTAAATTTTATAATTTT
>JAEANM010017093.1:0-13063 GCA_017656035.1 Myanophis thanlyinensis
CAAAATGAGCTTGAAATAGATCTATACCGGTCTCCCTGAATTTTTAAAAATACCAGCAGTAAAAACTATTAACCAATTTTTAAAATATCAGCAGTAAAAACTATTAACCAATTTATATATGGCACAAGGATATATATATATTAAGGGAAGTATATAAGAGATGCTGAATCTACACAGGATGCAAGAAGTATATAAGAGATGCAGAATCTATACATCCTAGGAAGAAACAGAATTTTTCACCTCTGTTAAGGAAAAAATAGGCTGAAGACCTGGAGAAAAGGCCTTCCTTCTGTCAAAGGTAGACCCACAATAGTAGGCTGGACATACAGCAGGGTATAAGTCTATGTTGCAAAGCGTGGCAATGAGGTGCTTGGGACAAAACACCAGGGATTACAACATTTTTAATTTTTGCAGAAAGAGGACAAATCTTGGACAAAAGCACAAGACCCAAGAAGATCTGAGCTACAAAGAACTCTTGATGATTAGGGAAAGAAAGATTTGACAAAGTCTGGAGAAGCTGTGCCTCCAGGCATGGATTATTATTATTTTTTTTAAGATTACAAGGAGAAACCAGAGCTGAAAAAATGGGGGTGGAGATCTTGGAGACACATTGTGAGAGAAGATGGGGAGAAAATGATGCCTAAAGGATCAAACACAACCTTTTAGTTTGCAGTCAACAACCCCTTCCTGGAATCTAGCAACTAAGAAGCAGAATCATGGAGGAGAAAAGCCAAGGTTGCTGGGAGTAGGAGCCTGGAAAGAAAGGGGCTGCTGAAGGTAAGCGCCATATTTGTTAGGAATGAAAGAAGCCAGGCAAGGACAGAGAGCAGGGGAGGGGGAAGAGGGGAGAAAGGCAGACAAGAGGGGAGGGAAAACAGGAAGAGCAAGAAAGAGGCAAGGTGTTAGATTGAGGCAAATTGCTCTGGTGGGAATGAAACAAAGCCAGACCAGGAGGTTAGAAAGCAGCAGGGCAAAAGGATGGCTGCTGGGACGCCTAGGAATTGAGGCCCAAGGATGGAGTTTGGGAAAGCAGCAGAAGCAGCAAACCAGGTGCTTTCCTTGCAGCCATGTTTTTTTTTTTTTAATCTTTGCCAGGGCCCCAAATTCCACAGGTAGCTTTGAGGGGGGCACTATTTGTACTCCAGCCAACAATACAGGAAGGATCGTAATGACGTTCTGCACTGCAGGGGTGTTGTGAGGTTTACCAAGAATATATATAGGAAGCACTTTGAAATCCAGACCCAGAAGGCAGAGAAAGAGATGGCAGTGGAAGAGATGGCCTAAGTAAAGGAGGATTATCCCTCCAAGGAAAGGCAGAAGTCAAGTGGCAGAGAAGGTACCGGAAGCAGGATGGAAGGGGATGTAAACAGAAGGGAAATATGGAATTTACTAAACTCAGAAGAGGATAGGGCTCATGCCCAGTCTCACTATGACTCTATCTGCTAACCCTGCTGGTCATTTCAGATCCTGTTGGCTTCAGTGGATCCTAACTTTGGTTTGTCTAGCAGTGGAATGACTTTAGAACTCCTACATAGGGTACATTGCTTCTAAGTTATTTTAACACTGTCCTGGTTTTAACCTTCAGTTCCCCGCCTAAAAGTCACTGTCGGTGAGGGGGAGGAGGAGGAGGAGAAGGGGTGGGGGGGAGAAAAACATAATTTGTTTAAAGCGGATTTGAACCGAAATTCTGAACACGTGCGGCGAGTTTCCTTTCTCGAAGGAATTTACGAGGGGAATTCTCCAGAAACATAAGTTGCTCAGCTTCCCGCCATGTCCCCCCACTCGCTTCTCCGCTCTCGTGGAAGTTTAAAAGGCTCGAGGGGAGTGGGAAGCATTTCCCGCGAACACGCGGCTCTCACCTTTTGGATTGGGGCTCCGCGGGGTTGCGATCCCGTTGCCGCCGGTTTTTGAACCAGTTGCTGACCTGGGTGAGCGAGAGGCCGGTGATCTTGGCCAAGTTGCGCTTCTCGGCCGGGGAAGGGTAGCGGTTCTGCTTGTAGAGCTCCTTGAGGGCATTGCGCGACTTCTCCTTAAAACAGTAGACCGTCTCCTCGCCGTCCCAGATGGTGCGAGGCAGCGGGAACTTCCTGCGCAGGCGGTACTTGTCGACGGCGCCCAGGGGTCGGCCGCGGGCCCTCTCCGCTTCGGTGTAGCGCGCCTTGTACCAGAGTTCCTGCAGGAGAGGGTGGTTGGCGGCGTCGAAGCTGTGGCTTTCCAAGATCCCGTAAAGGTCGGCGTAAAGTCCCTGGTGGAAAGCCACCAACGCCCGGGCTTTAAGCAGGCTCTCGTTGCCAGGTCGCTCTGGGGCAGGGACCACAAGAACCGGGCCAGGCGGTCTAGGTTCCCGCCTTGCTGCAAAGCCTCGCAGACGCAAGCTACGTGGTCCGGGGAGAAAGCCAGCAGAGCCTGAGGCGAGGTGGAAGCCGAGGAGGAAGAGGAGGAGGACCGAGGCGAAGGCGAGGACAAGGGAGACGCGGCGGCGGCAACAGCGCCGTGGTTCCGCACCAAAAGTTCCGAATGGAGTAGAACTCGACCCGCAACCCCACCGGCGGCTTCCTCCTCTTCGTCCTCGTCCTCCTCTTCCCCGGCTTCTTGCTTCCTAGCAAAAGGAGCTGCCGCCGTTGCGAGACCAGAAGGCGGTGCAGGCGTGGGAGTCGAGCCGCCCGAGGTTACCTTCTCCGTCGCCCCGCCGCAGAACATTTCCAGGACGTTTTCTTGCTTGATCGTCGCCACCACGCTGGGAATCGCAGTGGTGGGAGAGGCAGAAGACATCTTCCCCCCCCTCCCGGCCTGGGTTTGGTGCTAGGTGGAGGGGCTTCTCCCCCGGCTTTCTCCCCCTTTTTTCTTCCTTTACACCCCCTCCTCCCCGGAAAGTGCTCACACACCCCTCCTGCTCCTGCCGCTGCTCCTCCTCCTCTTCCCGGACCGCCACCCGGCTGGCGTTTAGCTGATCAAGTTTCTTCTCCGCCACGTAGTAACCATTAAGACAGCTTGTTCTAGCAAAGCTCGTGTAAACGGATCGCAGTTTCTTCTACCCCCTCACCCCCCCCTCCTAAGCCCCTCTCCTCTCCTCTCCCCCTCCTTTTCCTTCTTTCTTTCGTTCCTTCTTTCCCTCCCCAACGTGACTCCTCACCACTTCTCTCTCCTGCTACATATTCTTAATAGCACAAGCAGTCGGCTGGATTCGGGTGGGCTCGCTGATTGGCTGACTCCGATGGGGGGGGCGGAGGATCCGGTGTTTCTATAGAAACCGTCAATCAACTCCTCCCTCTCCCGCGGCTTTAAGCTCAATGCGACTTCCTCCTCTAAATGTGAAATACCTCTACCTGGAGGCTTAAGCTGCGTTTTGATTTGGCTTCGTGCTCTCGTTTCTTCCCCGCTCCAGTTGCCAAACAAAATATTACAACTGATACCTTAAGCTCGTTGTGTGGGCAATTTTGTTTTTACACTTTGTAGGGGAGACATTTAAACGCCCGCCCGCACGATCCAAGTTTGGGAATTTCCAAATGAATTGAACTGCACTCAGATTGGGCACTTCTGAATGGAGAGCCGGTGTCGGCAGCAATGGAGGAGAGGTAGCAACTTCAGGTTGCACCAGAGATGCGATGCGTGTTAACTGGTCGGCGGGTTAAGGCTGCAATGCTTGCAATTGAGCTTCAATTAATCCACTGGGACTAGCAGAAGTTTGAAAGATTGAGAGAGTTTACTTTGGAGAGAAGCCAGCTCGATTTATTCACGCTATGGTTGCAATCATTTGCATACTTGTCTGAGTTCAGTGGAACTTCACATTGGACTGCAGCCTTAAGCAGGCACTCTTATCTTGGATTAAATTTTACTGAACTCAATGGGACTTTTCATTTGTAAATGCCTAGACTTGATAGTTGCTATTTAAACAAAAAAGGATTTTTCTGCCCCTCCCCCCCCAAACAAGAGATTTTTGGCAGATAGTACTCAGAGGTGTAAACTTAGCCTCAGTACTATAAGGCAAGGATCCTAACTGGAAGGAACTGAACTTCATTGGGATTTATCTCTAATTATGTTGCCTTTGTGCTTAAGGATTCCAATGCAGTTTTTAAAAAGTACTATATTCATTTCCATAGCAATTGTATGAAGAAATGTGATGGGTGTATATACTCATTTTACAGATGGCAACTGATGATGGAGAAACATTTGTCAAGGGCAGTTGCTTTTTCTGCACTTTTTTTTAAACTTTAGAGCAGGCTTAACTAGCTACTGCTATTAAGTTTTCCTTAGATACAAATTCTTCTGAGTTCAGTTATGCTTACTTCCAGGTCAACATTTGATGGAACTGTAACTATTTTCTCAGAAATATTGTTTATAGTTTATAGGGCCAGAACCACAGGAGTTCAATCTTTTTACATTCTTCTATCCCAATGCCTTTGTTTTATAGACAAAGAAACAAAGTCCATTATAAATCCTAATATTAGCCACGATATACAGGGCCTAAAACAAAGTTGGCATTAAACAAGTATAGGTGATAGCTACATATGAGTGAATGATAAATAATCAAAAGCATGTTCTGATGTATTGGAACAGTAACTCGCTACAGAACAAATAGATTCCAAAGAGTGGTAGGAGAGATCAACTTTCTACAGCTGGTTTTCTGGATAAACATACCCATAATTCTGGGTGAGAATTGAAATCCAATACACCTAGAAGGCTCATGGGTATAAAAGGTGTAGGGTTGCTAGACTGTTTTAAATATTTTATGTGCAGACATCTGAATACTCAATTAAAACCAAATAACAACAAATTAAGATTGAACACAATGTAGTCAAAGTACAAACACTTTGTGATTGGATTCACAGAACACACTTAACTAGGGTGCATAAAGACAAAATGACTCCAAAGTAATGAAACTAATTTGGCTGGAATTGGGGTTTTGGTGCTTTATAGTATGCAACCTCAGCCCAGTTAGTGCATGGGTTCTGCAACCCAGCAAGACAGACACAGACTACAGAGGATAATCAGAACTGCAGAAAAAACAATTACTACCAATCTGCCTTCCATGGAGGACTTGTATACTGCAGGAGTCAAAAAGAGGCCTGGGAAAATATCATTCTGGACATAAATGGTTTCAACTCCTATCCTCAAAATGATGCTATAGGGCACTGCACACAAGAACAACTAGACACAAGAACTGCTTTTTTTTCAAATGCCATCACTCTGCTAAACAAATAATTCCCCCAACACTATTAAGTCTGCATTACTGTTGTTCTCATCCTTCTATCACCCACCCACCCCACTATGACTATAATTTGTGCTTGTATCCTAACAATTTATATTGATTGTCTCCTAGTATGATTTGACTGCTTATTTCTACTCTGTGACTATCATTAAGTGTTGTATCTTATGATTCCTGATGAATGTACTGTTTCCTTTAATGTACATTGAGAGGATATGCACCAAAGACAAATTCCTTGTGTGTCCAATCACACTTGGCCAATAAAGAATTCATTCTATCTATCTATCTATCTATCTATCTAGTTTGATGTGTTATACCAAACTTTCAAAACAGGATGTAGTAATGAAAATAAGCATATTGTATTGAATTAAGCAGCCATATCCATGTTTATTCAGATAAGTTCCTGCTCAGTTTAACATTTATTTCCAAACAGAACGTTTACTGCAATGAAATTGCAGTAAAAAATGACATTGACACAGTCTGTTAAGAGTAACTGAATGGTCACTCTTACTCTCAGGTACATGTACACAGGGTTGCAGTCCAATTGGCAATAGATCTCAAAAAATATGGCACTTCTGACTAGACAAGTCAAGAAGGTAAACATTGTCAAAATGCTTACCTTGGGTGGCTTACCTTGGGTAGTTAGCTTCTTCAGTTTTTCCAGGAAATTATCAATTACAGTTTAATGTAGATTTCATCATTAATTTACAAAGGCAAACATTTCACCATTCAGCAGAATCAGCAACTAGTGGTAAAATCATAATTGCTCTTCTAGGAAGGAGGAAGAAGATTGTCTTGATATCAGAATGAGGACTTCAGAGCAGCCTGGGCATTGCTGTCTGAGAATTATGAGGATCTAACTCCAGCTTTCTGGAGGGTGCTGGGTTAAGAAGGGCAACAAGTAGAAGAGAGTAGGATAGGATGAGATGGGATGATTGTTAATTTTACTATATTCTCTGGGCCCTTCAATTTTCGGAATATTTCTTAATTATGAAATGAATAATGCTAACGATATTGGCTTGAGAATCAATTCTCCTGAATTTAGTGAATTTTAGGCTGAAATCTTGTCAAGTTGTTTGAAATAAACTTATTTTTTTGAAATAAAGATTTATTTCTGTTTGAAATAAACTTACCTGTCTGCATTATATCTTCAATGGAATTACAACTCACTTTTATATAGGTTTGCTCAGTGGGAAGTCCCACTGATTCCAAGATTTGCATACACAGATCAATGTATTTAACCTTTCAGCCTTACCTACTAACAAACTTTCAAAGCCTGCTGTTTTCTATATAATCTGGACTGTGGACATTTTCAACTGTTGTACTATAGCTATTTTTGACTATGGATGGTGGTCTTCATGGTTCAATACATCAGGAGGGTACCAACCTGGGGAAACCTAAGACAGAAAATGGAGATTGCATTGCAATGGTGTAATTGTAGGGCTATATACTTAGGTATAAACCCAATTAAGTCCATTGGATTTACTTCTGTGGGTGCAGGTGAGATCTGATTCATCCAGAAGACGTTCTTGACAGATTTTTACAGGAACAACAGAAAATGAAGTCTGATACAGACTATTTTTCATAGGTTCTTTCCTATGGGACTATTTCTGCAATCTTTATATGAAATCAAGCATTATCTTTGTTTTATAACACTTAGGAAGACTTATATTTAGTCCACCTCAGCTTCACACGTTAGGACATGGGAATCAATAGAAATCTTCCTCTTCCATTGTTGGAATAGACAACAATTCCACAAGCAACACTGCTGTATGCTATATGAAGGCACATCCCATTTAATTTTATGGGACTTGTCTCTGGAAACATCACAACACACACATTGGAGAATGCAATGTTAAGGTATGTAATTATTTCAAAGCAACTTTTTAGATCCAGGTCAAGTTCCTGGTTGGTATTGGAGGGGGGGGGGAGAATCTTAATATGCCATATCTGGTTTAATGCAGGTGTTTTGAGCATAGCTGCCAAGTCACACAACTTTTGCAGCTCTTCAGAAGGGAAATAATCTGAACTGGGACTTCAGAGTCTTCACTGATTTGAGCATTTTCTGATCTGGGCATTTTCTCCATTTAGGTGGAATTATAGATTGAATTATATAAACCTCTCAGTCTCTTGGCAGTGAGATGGGTGGCAATGAATTTAATGGTAAATTGTTCTTTTTCACACCGAGTTCACGGAAGTTGTAGGAAATCTAAATCAAGATAGAAGGCTTTGAAATTTATTTCTCTCTGTAAACGGAAACACTTTCCTTCCAAAAGAGTGGCCCGGGTGGATTGAATCCATTATGGGGATTTCACAAGCTGTATTTGCACTTCTCAGTTGACTTTGGAGACGGTCCCCGCAATCGGGCTTTGGGTGAGGAAATAGGGATACACAGTCCCATTGCCCACCTCCTGATCAGAACGCGATCACCTTCACACGAGCTGGAATTTTTCAGACATGGGGCTCAATCAAACTTAACTATTACACAATAATAGTTTAGTCAGCCCGGACCACGTGTTATCATACCTGGTCGGGATCACAGCAATACCTTGTCTAAACTAATGTGTGGTTAGTTGGTTTGCGGTTCAATGCAAACATCCCACTTTTGAGGTGTGTCTACAAACCAGTTCAATAGAAGGCTATTGTAATGATCATCCGCTTATTCCAAGATCCTTTGTCCTACATACCCGTCCTACATAACATGCAAGCCTCGCATTCGTAATACCTCTGTAACTTGACCTGAGTGATCTTCTAACCTGCCTGGAGATGTCTCTCCCAGCACGGTTGATTCTCTTTGGACCCGGAAAACAAAATTAAATCTGAGTTAGTGGCTTTGGATAAACATAACGTTTACTCCAGTTTACTCCAGTTTAGAGCAGAATGGTCGCTCAGAAGCAACCGGGACTGATGGAGACGAGTTTCCTTTTCCACACGTCTGGGCTGCGGGGATGCTGAATGGAAATCGATGGAGGGGTAGAATGGCTCGGTCTCTGTCAGTCATTTGCAGGCAGCCGAATGCCCGGTTTATATCTGGGCAATTAGATCTGGGAACTACAGGCAAATACAGTCAAGGCAGGCGGAACCACCGACTTGGTAGTTGCGCATTCGCTCCCCCTCCGCTCTCAGCCTTAAGGAAATGAAAGCAGAGCCGCTTTTGATCTGCTGGAGGTTCAGCGTCGGGAACTCCTCAGGGTACTGTATCTGCCCACCAGAGGGGCAGGTGGTAGGGAGCTGCTACTTTCAGTTCATACTGAATCAGAGTAAGCCCTAAATGGCAGCAAGGAAATACAGCCAACTTTGCTGCCCCTTTCAGCGGCCACCCGGAGTTTTGGAACCCTGTACAGTGGCCAATTTGTACAGGCGCAAGCCGGGGCATCGGAGCAATTGTGGTAAAAGACGGAGCGGTGGGATGGGGGTCTGAAGCTAGAAATCTACATCCGCCTCGGTCCCAGAACGCTTCCACTCGAATTTGCCACGAACAGGAACTGGCTGATGGAATCGCAACCAGTACGATTCTCTTAGAGCCAGGCAGCCCTAGAGCATAATAGTCGACAATGACTTGGATGTCGGTGTGATGGACAGTTGTCTCTAAACTTGTATTTATATATATTTGTATGTATGTTGTTGTAAACACACACGTACATGTGTATAGACATATAGACATATATGCACACACATTTACATGCATGTTTGTATATGTATGTACACACACACACACACACAAGATAATTTCAGCCTGTCATGGACATCATCTTGACTTTGTTGACCATATCCTAATTTATCAAATCAGTTATGTCTATTTCTGTTCAGCGTTCTGATGTCAAGACAATTGGATTCACAAAATCTGCTAAACTCAAATCAAATCAACCTCTACTGTATATGGTGCACCATTCCATATGAATCCGAACTTATTCTACAGTCAAGAGTCTAATGTAATGTCAGAAATCACCCCATACATTCAAAAAGAAAGCTCAAGTTAGATAGATGATGTGTAGGTACATTTTTCAATTATATTTATTTCAATGGAAACTGATGGGCTGTACAATCCTTTGCTTTTAAGAAAAGTTCCAGAATCTTGGAATGAGTTAGACTTAATGCAGTCACTCAATGGCCCCAAGCATATCTCTACAACAATCTTCCATGCTCCAGACCTCAAAGAGAGACTCACAGATGTATTAACTAACTCTCTGGGGTAGAGGTATAAGCTTGTGCAGCGAGAATCTTCCCTCAGAAACTTCCATGAATCCCTGACCAGCTTCTTTCAATCAAGCTGCACTATCTAGGGTTGACATGATAGCAGTATTCCAGTATCTGAGAGGCTGCCATAAAGAAGAGGGAGTCAAATTATTCTCCAAAGCACTGGAGGGCAGGACAAGAAATAATGGTTGGAAACTAATCAAAGAGAGAAGCAACTTGGAATTAAGGAGAAAGTTCATAACAGTGAGGACAATTAACCAATGGAACAGCTTGCCTTCAGAAATTGTGGGTGCTCCATCACTGGAAGTTTTAAAGAAGAGACTAGACAGTCACTTGTCTGAAATGGTATAGGTTCTCCTGCCTGAGCAGGGGGTGGACTAGAAGACCTCCAAGGTCTCTTCCAGGTTCTGTTCTGTTCTCCCTCAAAGAGTAGGTGAGGCATCTTTTGCTGAAAATAATGGGACATGAGTATGGGGTCAATTCCTTTCCCACCACCTTCACTTGCACATCACCAGCATCTGGATACTTCCCTTACTCGAAAATAAATGCCGATGTCATTACCAATTTCATTCAGTCCTCCAAGCCAACACACTGATAAGACTAGGAGCCTGATCCTTATATACCTTTCCACAGAAGTAAATTTGAGTAGGACAAATGGCCAGGTTCTTTTAATCCCAGATAAACTCACATGAAGGAACCTTGGGTCTCCTTTATGCATATTTATTGAATAAATATTTAGGTGCCTCTCTTCCAGGAAGATTTCGCAAAACAGTATTAAATGAAGAAAAATTGCTTTTGAGTCGTGCTGACTAATCTAATGCAACTTTTCTTGAACATTTACTTCGACTGTGTCTGCAAAACTGGTTTCCAGTACGATCCGAGAGAGCCGCCCTAGACCACAATAGCCGACAACGACTTGGGTAAATACTATTGAAATCGACGGGCTATGTTTATGAGGGACCTGCAGTATTAGGCAAAGTGGAACGAAGTAGTAGGAACCCATCAATAGGCTTCAGGTTTATCTCAGAGACATTTGATGGGGAATAAATGCCGCTCAGTGCAATGCGACTTCTGAATAAGTTTATGCATAGGATCTTGTAAGGATGCAATCCAATGCTCACTCACTAAGGACACAGAGGCTTCATTTTGGGATGATATATACCGAAATGGGGAGCGTATTCCACTATTAATTTTAGGGCTTTCCTGTTGCTCTTGCGGCTGCTGCCTGTAGTAGTTCCTGCAAGCCCCACGGGAAAGGAATAGTCTCGTCTGAATCGAGTTAGCTCTAGTTTTCGTAAGCGTTGATTGAAGCTGCTTCTTTAAAAAAATGAAATAAATCCACAGGATGAATGGAACTTACACTTACTTCCGAGTAGGCACGGATAACAGTGTTTTACATTGCGCTTAAATACCTCCGGAAGAAAATCGCTTCAATTCTACCCTCCCCGGTCTCTTTTTTTTTTTTTTTTCAAAGCACACAGAAAGTAATTGGTAATTAGCAAAGAGCGTAAGACGTTTTTTTCCCTGTTGCACAGCGGAACGATTCTTCCCTCGCCAGAGAGCCGGCCGGGCGCTTTTAGAGGACGGACGCCGTGTTTCTGGAATGAGGCTGGCAGCGGCTCCGGCGGCAAATTTAGTTGAAAGGTTGTCGCCATGGATGACCAGGGTTGCCCCCGGTGCAAGACCACCAAGTACAGGAACCCTTCCCTCAAGTTGATGGTCAACGTTTGCGGACACACGCTGTAAGTGTCTCTGGCTTACAGAAGAGCGGCGGGAGGAAGGCAGGAGGCTTCGCTGTTAGGGCTTGGCGTCCCGAGTCTCAGCAGAAACGGAGGGTGGGAAAAGCCTGTTTCAGAAGCTGATCTTGCTCTAGAAGTTACAGCCCTACCCTCTGAGCAACTAACTTTGTTATCTAGAGATAACGGAGAGAGGCTGTAGTGAGAGAAATGCAGTTTGCAGGTGTTTAAAGGTGGTTCTTGTTTACATGCTAGGAGACCAGATCCTAAGCCCTAGATGAGTTTTAAACCAGAGAGGATTTCAGAGGATCTCTGTGCAATAAAAAGTATCGAAAGTTCTCGTGATATTAAATGTATTTATTATTGTAATGGTGAGATGTTTGCCTTTTGTTTAAAGGCCAACCTGACTATATTAATTTTTTGTTGGTGTATAAGATGTAAGTGGTATTACATGCAGCTACAAACAGTTGAATGCAATCATATTTGTACTGTGCTTTTCTTTAATCTACTCTGAAGAATGTTTATTGTTGCTTTAGCATAACACCCACTTTCAGAGTGCTTACTTTTTTTTATGTAGGCGTCATTCGAAGCCAAAGAAATGTGTGGTTGAAGATAGTCAGTGGTAGATAATTTCTAATTGGTGTCATATTTTTTTTTGCCTACTGGATTTGAAAGAAGACATTGGTTGTGGAGACCTTAGTGCTTTCTGAGATTGGTTGCTTACTATTTACAGATATTTCATTATTTGATTGGGTAACATCATCAGTGCCAGTGAGCATGAGATTTGCTACCTGTTTATATACACTAGCTTGCCCTGCCGTGTTGATGGAGGTGTTTTTTTCTCCTTGGCAGGTCCTTGATTAGGATATTTACTCTGCTTGATTGCTTGTCTTGTATTAATCCTTGCTTTCTGGATATTGATTGATGGGGAGGATATGTTCTGACCTTTTTGTTTTCTTTTTAGTTTTTTTTTTGTAATTTATCTCTTGAATGGTATGTAAATGTGGTTTATATGAAGGATTGCATATCTTTTTCTGAAATATGTATCAAGCCAAGTCAATGTTTATTACAGTAAAAGATGCCAAATTATAGCATCCCAGATAAATGGCTGTCCAGCCTCTACTTGAACTCATCCAGTGATAAGCCTTGGATATTGTGTTGTTGCATTCTTGAGCCTTTGCGTCCAGAAAATACCACAGTCCATGACCTGATGAGTTTCATCAGTAAACATTTATTTCATTTCCAATTAATGTGTTACTATCATGTCTGTTCACATTCTGATGGAGTATAATTTCATATTCTCTCCCTTTAGGGGGAATCTATTTGTTTCTTGTTTTTCATCCCTCTTTTTTACCTCTTAGATTCAGAATTGTTTTACCTGTCAAGACCTGGAAACTATTTCCAGGTTCCAGAAGTGCAGAATATCTTCTATGTTTCTTCACTGTGATTGTTTACTCTGTGGGGGTTCCCTTTGTATCCACTGTCAGATTTATGAATTGAAAAAAAACTTTGTTCTTTCTCAGAAGCTAATATAAGGCTATTAACTGTTCTGGTCCTTTGATTTTTTTTCTGCAAGGACTACAGTACTACAAATTTTCATATATTCAATTATATGCCAAATTATGCTGAGAACCAGGCTATCAATTTGACTACAGTAATCTAGATGATCACTAGATAATAGCAAGGAGATATTGTTATCTAGCAGTTGTCTAGATTTATGAAGTCCAACTTCATGGAAAACAAAGATAGCAAAGACAACAACCAAGAATGGGTTAAGTGAATGGTGTTTTAAGCTAGATTTAGTTAAATTAAAACCACCAGAACACTAAGGATCATAACGATTGTTTATATATATATATGAAGTAACCACCTACCCAATTACCTCCTTTCTTACCAACTACCTCCTTTCTTCAACTTATTCCCA
>JAEANM010017094.1:0-13063 GCA_017656035.1 Myanophis thanlyinensis
CAAGTCTTCAAGTTGCCAAGATTGGAGACCCTTGGTATAGTGTTTAAGGCACCAGACTAGAAATCAGGAGGCTAAGAGTTCTACTTACATCTTAGGCCCATAGAAGGAGATGGTGGCAAGCAATGGCAAAGTACTTCTCAAATCTGGCCAAGAAAACTACAGGGATTGGTTCAGGCAATCACTAGGAGTCAATAATGAGTGGAAAGTGCATGTGTATATACACACACAGAATGTTAAAAAGATATGTCGAAGTGGAAACAGTTGAAAAGGAGAATGGTTTAGAACTTCTTTCCCATCCCATAATACAAATGTAATTACCATATATTGTGTGCCCACCATTAATTTTTAACAAAGAACCAAAATGTTTTAATTATGGCAATAAAAATTGCAGGTCTGGCCTGAGTGTTGTAGCCTGAGGAAAGGCCTCTCTCACATCCCACATATAGGAATAATGGCTGAGCCTTTTTTTTTAACACTGGCAGTAGGACTGCAGCTTCTATTATATTGAAGGATAACCTGAGCAACAGAGACCCACCACATATTGCATACACTTAAATTTCCAGCCCTGCTCTGCTCTGCTATTTCAAACATCTGTGGGGATCTTGTAAGAAAAGTTATTAAGAAGAGTAAGATATCTTTTTCAGATAATAGAAGACACTGCTTTGGCTTTTGTTGTAGAGGAAATGAGAGAAACCATTGTCTTGTTCAGGCAGCATAAATATCCTGGCTTTCTCTCTCTGGAGAGAGATTTCAAAACCATCTTCATATTCTGTTTATTTTTCCCCCTTTCTATTCTATGTAGACCTTAAAAGTTGTGTTGGCATTAGCTAGCAGTTTGGGAGATCCTTTCTATGATGCCTCCATTTCAGACAGCGTAGAAGATATGATGAGGTGAGTTTCTGATTATCATTCTTTATACTGATATTATTTTTGTCATCATGCTAAACGAAGAAAAGGAATAAGAAAGACTGTCAAATGAAGAAAAAGGAAGGAGATAAAAAAAGAGAAATATTACTAAAACAAGTGTCAGCCAACACAATCTTGTTATCCTTGTGAACTATTCTTGTTTCCACCAAGTCTATCTATTGGTTCACATGTTGTTTTGAGGTTTTAAACTTCTTACATCTCTTTTTAAGGACCTCACTTTCTCCATCCAACAAAATGTTTCTTAGCTTTCTTATTGCTCTAAACCACGGGTGTCAAACTCAAGGCCCACAGGTTGGATCTGGCCTGCAGGGCTGCCCTGGAAACAATGAAGGGCCAGCCTGCAGTGCCTCTGACAGTAGAAACGGAGCTTGGGAGGGCCACACACTGCCCTCCCAGACTCTGTTTTTAGCCATGATGGCCACCTGTAGCCCTCTGCCAGTGAAAAGGGGGTTGTATGCAGAGGGGGCTGTATGCAGAGGGCTGCAGGAGGCCATCATAGTTGAAAATGCACCCTCCCAGCTCCTTTTTTTTACTGGCAGAGGGCTGCAGGAGGCTATCACGGCTGAAAATGGATCTTGGGAGCCCATTTTTGCTGGCAGAGTGCTTAGGCCACCACAGGCACTCCCCCAATACAAATGATGTCAAACTGGCCATACCCCCCTCCCGGCCATGCTCACCCCAGCCCCTCAAGATCAAACACAACCCTGATGTGGCCCTCAATGAAATTGAGTTTGACAGCTCTGCTCTAAACCATTCACTTATTTTATAGTTTTGTTTCGTGACTCAGTTCTCAATCATTTTCTGTGTGTAATATCGCATCATCTCAATGCACTTCTTCAACTTATTTCTGATAATTTATTTTTATATTCAATTCACCTTCATTAAAGACTATTTCTTCCTGTTTTACCACAAATATTTCTTAAGTAACCTAGCCCTTCTACACCCAACGTTGGATGTGTAGAGACTCTTGGAAAAAGGTGATGCTTCTGGTACCCAAATGCAGGCTTTTAGAGTGTGAATATGGCTACTAAGAAGCCTTTTGAATGCTACTGTTTATTGTTTCTATATTTTTATTTATTTGTAATTTCATTTTTTAAAAGTATCCTGTCCTTTGTTTGACTAAATGTCTATATATATCCAGTGAGCAAAGATCAAGACAAATAATCATTTCTCCCTGATTTTTCTTCTCCTTGCAGTAAATCTAAAGCCAATTTCCTGCATCAGCAGATTGATTCCCAGGCTTTTCCCTCTGATCTTCACATCCCACATTTCTCCATGGAAAGTGGCCCTTCGGCCAGCCAAGTCCTTGTCATGGGACCTGATGATTACATTGTTGCTGTTGTAAGGTAAAAAGATTCCTAACTTATGAATTAATATCCAACTAGGAGAAGGATCTTGGGTTGTGACAATATCTGGCATCTGTGAAAAAGGGTACCTCTATTTTATGGATTAAAAATAAAATCACCACTATGATAGTCTCATATCAGTCTGTGATAGGGAAAGTTCCTATGCTGTTCTGTTTAACTTTAAAGCTCAGCATTAGGTCCCTGCAAATGCACATTCATGCAGCCTTCTTGGGAAAAATATGAAAAACAAGATGTGGTTTTCTGTCTTCCCAGTCTAGGCAATAGCTCTAATATTCTCCAGAAGTCTTGTATTCTGATATTAACTAAAACCATCCCCACTTTAGCTTCTAAGCACAGATAAGATGAGCCAGGTGTTGCCACCGGTTGAGACAGATTTTTTTTTTATTTAAAACAAATATTATAGCAGTGGTAGATTGAGATAACATACAGAAAAAATATAACTGAAACATTTCATGCACTTTAAATGCACTACTGTCATTACTTAGAGATGTTGTACTGATCTGATTTTGTAATTAGTCTGCAGAATCTGAAACGCCTAAAAATAATGTAAAGAAAAGGTATTAAAACTTTTGGTTAGAATGAAAAAAAAAGCTTAAAATAGACTTATGAGAGAATGCATTGGATAAAGAAAATTGAGAGGCAGCAGACTGTTATCTCTTTCTCATAATATTAGCATACAGATAATTCACGGGTAACTGATTGTTGGGTATTTCAAGATGAACCAAACAAAGTATTACTTCTTGAAACATATGGAGAGTGGTACCATAAATGGATCAAGTTACACAATATATTAAAGACTGAACTCAGGTATTTGACTCTTTATTGTGGACAGGCTAAAATGATTTATACAGTTGTAAAATACTGGACACTTGATCGATTGGGAAGACTTGAATTCCAGCCCAACCGTCTTTCTGTTTTACTTCAGTTCCTTGAATCGGCCATTTGGAAGTGGAATAATGACTTCTTCAGGAATCCTTCTAAACAGCCAGATGTTGGATTTTTCTTGGATGAATGAAACAGAGGATCATTCCTCTTCCAGCTTGGTAATAAATTATAAAATTATTCAAAAAACTGAAAGCAGGAATAATTATACATGAGTATGTTCAATATCTATACCTGAGATAATTAAGTTAATTAATTAATTAGTAGAACATTAGTAATGTTCTATTACGTTCATAATTTTAGATTACTTATATTTTCAAAGAATCATTGGGTTGGATTTATTTTAGTAACCCCTCTAAATACATCAACTTGATTTAATAAAAAAGATGGATGGAGTGGAAATGTAGTTAGTTTTTAGCCAGGATAATTTTCATTCAGAGTCCTTATATTATTGAAGCTGATTGCTAGACGAATTTGAATCTATTTCACAGAAGTCATACAAGTTAGTTAACAAAAGAATCAAGACTTTAGTAAATAAAAGCAGAAGAGAAAATTCCTGAGTCTATCTAGATATGTTTCAGCCAATTATAGTTGTCAAGACTGAGAAACTCAGTCTTGAGTTTCTAGGGGACTGAAGAGGACTGAGAGGACTCAGAGATCTAATCCTTAAAAATGATATTTATACAAAATATCCATAAGGAAACTGAACCTTGAAGAGAAAAAGAAGGTCTTAATGATATATTTAGCAGTGTTTTAAGGGATAACATCTTCTTCCTGCAGAGGAATTTTATTCAACCTGGGAAACGGCCTTTGTCTTTCTTGCTACCCACTATTGTTCGGCCATCGGAAGGCATGTGTGGAACATACCTGTGCCTGGGCGCCAGTGGTGGAGATAAAGCTTTAAGCAGCATTATGCAGGTAAATTCTGGACACGGGATTAATAATTTCATTATGGGAGTAGAAACCACTGCTTTGTTCAGGCAGTGATTCTCGTGGATTGGAGGGCAGGTCTGTGAAGTGTAGAGATTACACAACAGATCTGTGCATCCACAAAGATCTCCATGTATAAGCACATTTGTCTGGTGGGAACTTGTTGCTTGCTCAGCCTTTGAACAATAGACAAGGTAAAATTAAAGAATAATTCATTCATGATTGATTCCATTTCTTTCTGACAGATTTTAATAAATGTTTTGGCATATAACAAAAATCTAAGTGAGAGTCTATCACTTGGACGGCTTCACCCTCAGCTACAATCAAATATTCTGGAAGTTGACAGTAAGTATGAACTAGGTTTCCTTTAATATGCTGACACAAATAATTTTTTTTTCCAAAATATCTAAAACAACTCTGCAGCCTTCCTCTGCTAGAAATGGCCCATTAAACTTTATAGCATGCAAGTTTAGAAAGAAGAGTATTTTTTTATGATAGATTACATAAGGTTGAAAAGTTAAGTAGGGATCAACTTGGCCAGTATTTAGATGAGAGATCACTACCAACATTTTAGATTAGCCTACAAAATTCAAAAATTGTCCAAAAAGAACATAAATGGTTTTTTGTCTTTTTGCCAATATAAGCTGATGGACTTTTTCCTGAAATCAGTAGAAATCGAGGTTTTATATTCGAGAAATAAAAGAACCACTGCATAGGCATTTTTTTATATGTTCATAACCTGATAATTTAAAAAAAAAAAACAAGATTAGGAAAAAAATTCTTCTACATTTTTATGTTTATTTCCCCTGAACATCAAATACATGGGAAAGAATTAAATCTTTGACTTTTCTAGCTGTTTTGGCTTTTTACTATGAAACAGATGTATACAGCATCTACTCAGATCTATCTGATCAGTTGGTCTAAGTGACAGTGGGTGGATGCCCTCAAAACAGTACTTCAGCTGAGGAGCCATCCTTTATTGAAGCAAAGGAAGACAACTTTCACAACAGAAGGATTAATGATAAAGTGCTGGCAAGGTCATAGGTGTGTGTGCATCACCATTTTTGTTAACTTGACTAGTGTTTGCAACTATGGCAGAAGATGTGGGCCCTAGTACCTACATGAAAGTGAGAATACTTCTGTACCAGCACTGTTTTTATTCTCAAATCTCCCTAAAGTGTTTTGAAACTCGCCCCAAATACAGTGGTTTCAAAATATTGAGAACATTAATCTGCTCCAATTGACCTATGAGAGAGAACGAAACAAAGCATTAAGTTGAATACTCAGCCCTGAGCAACTGCCAGTGCCAGAACTGCAAACTTTCCCTCACCGGCATCTCACATAATCAGTTTTATTAATACCCCTTTTTGCATTTGATTGTTCGTGAAACAGAATGGTTGCTGTTTGGGATTGCTGCAAAAACTTGTTAGTGTGAGTCTGGAAATGGAGACCCAGACATGAGTTCCTATTGATTAGAAAAAAAGCCTACCCACAAATTTAAATGTTTATACAGAACCTGTTCTGTAGTCAATCTGAGTTACACTACGGTGAGCTGGAAATGAATTGACTTAGTTATCACTCGTGGAGAATGGTATGAGACCTCATAAATCCAGTGCTGATTTTGGAGTGGTGTAAAGCCACAGTGTGGAGGTGCCTCCAAAATAAGTTGCCAGTTCACATGGTTTCTAGACGCAAAATGGGAGAAAGGTACCATTTTGTTATGTACCTGAGGAAACAAAATGTTTCAAGCTGACTCAAATGGGGCATTATTGCTCTAATGAAAATAACTTTTCCAAACCTTTCTTATTAGGTGAGTTTCCAGAAGATGATATCAGCTATTTTACAACCAGAGGTGAACATGTAAACAAAGTTGAGGTCCTCTCTATAGTTCATGGAGCCAGAAGAACAAACAATTTCATAATTGGTGTGAAAGACCCAAGAAGTGTGGATGCAGCAGGAGCAACAATATTATAGCAACTCTCAGATGAGTTTGTTCCTCCCAAAAAAAAGGCTTTCCACCCAAAATACATTATGCATGTTTCCAAACAGTTCCTTTATCATTCCCCATAATGTGGAACAAGTGGTGTTTCTATGGGTTTTTACATTGCTAAATAGTCCCCTCTGCAATTCTGTACTAAAACAATGAAGCCTGATCAAGATACAGCACAGCAATTGAAATTTTTGTTCATTATGATCTTGAGTTATTAAAATCTCAGGCATTATTATAATAGCAGCACAGGGAATAAGTTTAATTTTGATAGCTAGTCCAACTATTTTGATGCACCACAGTGAAATAATTCTAAATTGAGCACAGGGAATATTTAAGAGACAATTGATACTGAAAATGTACCATTTTGACAGTGTTAGTGGAAGATTCACTGTTCAAGGAATATCTCTATTTTCACCCAGGTTCTTAATAAAAATAATCAAACAATCAAACACAGTTCCATGAGTTTGAATTTGCATGGAAAATACATATATCTAGGGAAGATGCTTATTGGCTGATATTGATAGCAATTAATAAATTTCCTCATCTTCAATCTCTGGAACAGTTTTGCAGTTTGTAAGAATGTTTTCTTGATGGTTTTCCTTACATGGATAAACACATACTGAAATAAAGATGTGTGTGCTTTTTTTCTTTTAAGGTACCATAGATTGTTTATTTAACTGCTTACCTAAACCAGGCAGCCAACACAGTATCTGACATCCTAAATACAGCTGATTTCAGTATAACATGGATTGACACACATCATTCAGGTGTGCTTGTTAATTGTATTTCTCTATACGTCAGTGAAGAAAGAAAATGGTACTTTGATAATGCAGAGTGCCTTTGTGTCAGTATCTTGAGGATCAAGCAGAAAAAGTTTTGTGATAACATATTTATTTCTGGTACTTTAGTGTTCTCATGCCTTTCTCAATTACTATACATGAATGGAAAATAATATGCTTAAGATTCTTAAAATTTCCCTTTGAGTGAAATAATTTGTACCAACACACATATTTAATTGTAACTGCTCTTACTCATATCTCAAGTAATATTAACTTTTATAAGAGAGAATTCCATAATCCTCCTGATGGCATCAACTTAATGGTAGATGGTTGGCAACTTCAACACATTGAGAGTGCCACTTCAAATGTTTTGACACAATATGTAATTCAGTTTGGGATTGGAGTTATGAACTAAGCTATTTCTATCCTTCAGAAAACTAGACCTTTTTCTTCTTGCTCTCTATTATTGCTCTCCAGATTCTTTTCATTTACAGTGAAATAATTTCATGTGCAGAAAAGACTCAAGCAGATTTATTGTCAGTTCGCATGGAATAGTTTAATTGTAGACTTATGATGGTCTGTTTATTTGAAATGTTTGTAAATTGCTCCAATCTGAAGGCTCTAGGTGGCAGCAGGATTAAAAAAAAGTCAATGAGCAAGTATGATTTTATATGCTTACAGCTGATGTCTTGCCAAGCAGATCTCTCTTTCATTAACTTGGAGTTCTAATTAAACAAACCGTCTCCTAATATACCCACTAGATCAGGGAGTCAAACTCATGACCCATGGGCTGGATTCGTCATGCGCTGACCATACCCACGCCTGGTTTAGCAAAGGTAAAAGACTCATGATACGTCATATGATGCCGCCGGGACAACACGAGTTTGACACCCCTGCTCTAGATTAACGCTTGCAAAACTTTTTATTTATCTAAATTATTAGTAACATTGCTTAAAAATACTTGAATAAACTCTCAATATTTCTGATGTTTTAAAAAATCAGCTACGGATGCAAAAAAAAAAAGCAGGAATATTTTTTGAAAATAAAATAAAGTTAATAAGAATACAATTCATGAATGACACTGAAGGCCGCTAACCAGAATGGGAAAGCCACTCGTGCCTGAAGTGATGCTATTGGGTCAGTAAGGCTATATCAAGATTTTTCCAATGCAAGTATAAATGTATGTGTGCACGTGCGTATATACATTACACATACAGAGACATATATTCCACAATTGCCTTTAAATTAGTTTTCATTGGGCTCAGTTGTGAATCATTAGAAAAACAGTCACTTGTTAAAATTAAAGACAATTCACTAAACAGACTCTTTCCTTCACATTTATGCTGCTCCTCTCAAATTATTACGGGAACATTTTTAAATTTATAAACTATTTCTATTCAGGTGGTGTTTAATACATATTAGTATTTCCCTTAATGAAAAAAAATATATATATACTTTGTGGAATGCACAGCAACCGAAATTTATGCACAGAAATACACCCTTCTCCACATGCTTAGTACAAGATATAGGAATTACGTCACTAAAAATGAATAAAAGCCCTGCTTTTGCAGGCCACGGTTATATTAACAGATCCTATCCACGTGCAACTCTATGTTTATCTTCCACTGAAAATGGAAAGCTAAAGGAAATAGGCAATAGATGTGATTCTATTTCCACATGTTCACTTCATGTTTAAAGAGCTATTCTGAAGACAAAAGGAAATTCATTTTACTCAAACACAATAACAAAAAAACCTGGAAGAGTATTCTTTCTATTCTATTAAAGAAAAAAAAAACCCAGCACTTCCAATTTCATTGCAGTGAGTATCGTAAACATTTGTTAATTCATTTGAGAATATTTTTAATTATATAATTTCATTTTATTGTAATGCTTATCCATGGGAACTTTCTTTAATTATCTACTTTTCTGTATACAGCGTTTCTGAATCTTGGCAACTTTTAGATATCTGGACTTCATTCTCCAGCTTGTTTCAGCTACTGCCCTCATGTTGTGCTTTTGAGCTTTTTTATTGAAACTGTTGGCTGCCATGCAGTCTCAAATATCAAATGAGATAGGCTGCACCCTGTTCCAACAAAGCAGATTTTATTTTTGTTAAAATGATTGTATGAAAGATTATAATTGCATTACTAAAATAAATACAAAGTAAAAGAAAAGAAAAAGAGAGTAAAAAGTGCAAAGAAAAAATGTAGAGAAAGAGAAATGATTTCTTTATAAATATAAATGACTTTAGTAACAATATAAACAATATTTTTATCATAATAACATAAATACCTTTACTAACTTTTCACTTCCACTTAATTTATAGCCAATGATCACTTCATCCCATATCCCATCTCTTCTCTACAAACAAATTCATAAAGTATCATCATTTCAGTCCTAGTGTCAGCAAAAGTCCCAAGCGTTGCCAGAAATAACATATCTCTTTTAACCTTGATCAAATAAGCCAACTTTATATTTGTTTCTTTTGCTTCTAATATTTAATCTTTAGTCAATTCAAATAATGTCATAGTATTTGATTTTTTTCTTTTTTTGCTCCTTCTCACAAGATTAATCCAAGTTTTAAAAACCATTTTGTTAAATCCAATATATAAGAATTATCCAGGTCACTATTTTGACTTATTATTTGTAATTCCTTTTAATTTCTAAAGTGTCAAATGATTTGTTTTATATTTCCAATAAGACATCTTTTTCCATCTCATTCTTGTAGCCTGTCATTTGTAGATTCACTTTCAATGTCAACTATTTATACACCTTGTGATATAAAACTTCTGAAAAAATAGTTAACAATCGATTTCCAAATGTGAGTAGAGAAGGAAGTATGCAAACTTACTGATATTTTAAAGGGACCAACCACAGTTTGAGCAAGGTGGCTATTCCTTGTCTCCCAGGGTTCAAAACCTCCAGACACCATTATCTTGTGGAACAATTGTCTGGAGCACTTGTGGGGCATTTCCAGTTTTTTTGTCTGTAGAGGTTTGAAGAGCCCATTTACTCATCAACCAGAGGTAAAATTCAACAGGTTTTAGCAGGTTCACTAGAACCGGTAGTAAATTTTCTAAGCAGTTCAGAGAACCAGTTGTTAGAAGAAATCTCCTTTTGTTTGTTTTTAACTTTACAGGGTTAATCCTGTAAGGAAGGCAGGAAAAAAACATTCTGGTGTTGTTTGTAGCCTAATCTTTATTGGCCTGCATACAGAAACTGCTCACCCAGTCACATGACTGCCCACTCCGCCACACTCACCAAGCCACACCCACAGAACCAGTAGTAAAAAAGTTTGAATTCCACCACTGTCACCAACCCTTTATTCTTCTCCATGGTTGTTAATCCCACCTTTTGTGGTACCACCATCTTCAATCTACCATTTCTTCCTCCAGAAGCTTTTTCTTTCTTAAAAAAGATTTTATGGTCATACATCAGAATATGCACATAAATCTAGCAACACTCATAAATATAATAGTAGTAAAGGATCGAGGCAGCAAATAAATAAATAAATAATCAAGTAAATAATAATTTGAGTGATTTTGTGAAGTTTCAAATGGAACCGTTTCGGTGGATAAAAGATATCTGGGCTTTGCCTAGAGCCCTAGACCCTATCTCTGTGAATCAACTCAAAAACTATCTTTAATAAAAGTAAATCATAGAATATCTCTTGATATTAAGAATATTTTTCTACTAGATCATCTAATGTGAATTATTTGGTTTGCTCCTGGACCCAAGCTGTCTTGGATGAACAAGTCACTCAGCTTCCAGTAAAGGTGCCTGTTGGTACAGCACTACCAACAGTTCCAACATAAGTATACTTATGTTGGTACATATTTAGAAGGATAATTGGACAGAAGTTAGTTGTGAGTGTTTCCAGTTTCTTTCTTAAAGACTGGAACTGAAATAGATCTGGGATCTAGAGAGAATGGTCAAGGGAAATGAATCTAGAGATGGTTAAAAAAAATAATCAGAGTTAGTTTTCAAAAACTCAGCCAGAGTTAAATCTTCCCCTATCAACTGTGCAGTTTTTCAATTATGGAAGGAGTTTGTGGATTTCAGTAGGGACCACAATTGGCAGCAGAGGACAGTTTGAAAGAAATTGAATCACTTTCATAAAGTAGCATATAATGATGTTCAGCCTAATCCTCAAGAAGAATTATCTAACTGCCCCAGTAGAATCTCTAAGGAAACAATGAGCTGTCAAATGCCCCAAAGTTAATGTGTTCTTATCAGAAGCACTGTCTACTGCACATTTTGAGGTAGAAAACATAACTCTCAGAATGTATGCTTAAAATAAATGCTTTTCCTTCCTGCAAGCTATTCTCCCTAATACCGAGAAACAAGAAATGTTATTATTTCGCAGTGTCTTCTCCAAATGTGGTTTTCCTCAAACATTACATGAGACCTCCAAAACCCAAAACGATGCCCATCTCTTAACAACAGTCAACAAACACCATGAACTTAGATCAATTACTAGCATTATAGTTTTTTTAATTGTCATGTATTATTTGCCTTAATGTGCACATTATATTTAATTTTGACATCTTTATGGGTTGACAATCCTTAATATTTTAGAATTCTCTCTAAAACTAGAGGATTTAATAAACAATTTACAAAATAATAAGCATATAGCAATTATTACTAATGGTTGATAGATTTTACCAAGTTAGATATACAGTATTGAAAATTATAGGGAATAATGCTATAAAGAGTTGTAATATCCAATATATGATTAGCAGTATGACATTTGGGCTTCTATACATCTATCTACATTGGTCTGTTCCAACAAGGCAGATTTTATGTGCTAGCCAACTAAGGTCTGAAGTCAAAAGTGTTACAAGTCTATCTCTTAGAGTTCTTTCTGTTATCTGTAGCATGGATTTTTCAGTGAGTAAAAAGAAGTTTTGCTGAATGAACATATTCATTATTTATTCTAAGAAAACAACATAATGTATGCATTCAAAATTCTAATTTACCATGCAAGTACAGAATATAACTGCAGAAACTAGAAGAAGTATTGTGGAAATAAACAGTGTGGGTAAAAATTGCAGGCCAAGCATGCATATTCATGACTCTTCCAGTAATAGCTTCCATTTGCAGAAAGAATTGTGTGCACGCCAGAGTCTATTAAGCACATAGCTTCATGCAAACTGCTTTTCTGCACACCATTTATAGTGCTAGATGCCCATTTTATGGCCTCTTACAAAAATACATGCATATTCAAAAGAACTTCATGTTGCAAGAGATGCTGCAAATCAGTAAGGACTTATAGAAAATAATGATGACCCTATATTGAGAAGACTGGGAAAACTAAGAAAAAAATAACCCCTTGTGAACTAGAGCCAACTCATTAGTTAATAATATTCTAGCATTGATTGATCTTTGTTCTTGGCATTTAATCAATCACAAACCAAAGATCCTTCAGGAAGGACTTCAATTGCTAGCACTATTTTGTATGCAAAAGATCCCAGGAAGTTCATGACAACTTCAGGTTAGATTAAGAAGAATGCCTGCCATAGGCATGAATAAGCCCCTATCAGTCAGATAGAACAGAGACAGATGAATCAGTACACTTAACCAATCATAAAGCCTTTAAATACATCTGTCAATGAGGTTGAGTGAACTCAATGGAACATATGAATCAATGTACATAGGATGCGGTGTGAAAGACTAACTCAAAGTGAACACCAAATCCATTACTCTAAAGTAATCAAAATATCTGGCAGTAATCATCATCACCAAGGTAAAAAAAACCTGATAAAAGATTCAACAGCAATAAATTATTTTTGACAAAGTTCCTGGTTAAACTATGAAACGCAAGCTGCAGTGATCAATTCAAACAAAGATTCCCACTTCAAGTGGCTTTCTTCGCTTTGCTAGCTTTCCCCGGTTCCTTTGGAACTTGCATTTGTGCAAGATATTTCTTCCAATTTTTCTTCCAAAATGCTGGATGAGACTACCAGGAGACTGTGAGACAGCATGAAACATCTCGTTATGGCAAATTTCATGTCATTTGCCTTGGACATGTCTAATCATGATATTTCCCAACATGAAGGATGAAGAACTTGATTAAGAAGACATTGCTGAGTTCACATGTTGCATATGCATTTATTTCAATTTCAATTTCAAATTTATTGGTCACATACACAGTCATACATGGTACGATATGCAGTGAAATGCTTACG
>JAEANM010017095.1:0-13063 GCA_017656035.1 Myanophis thanlyinensis
TGCTCTTTAATTCTTACAGATAAAATCTTCATAATTCTACTCTTCCAATTCACATTCCAATCTGAATCCGATATTTTTTTTTCTTTTTCAGGACAATTTGTCCTCTAATGCTTCTTTTAATAATAAACTCAACTTTCTGAATTCCTGGTTTAAGTGCTGCTGCCTTTTCATATCTTTGTCTCTCTATCAAGAAGCCCATGAGCTTTACTTTAAATCTTACTTTGCAGACAGATCTAGCTAGGTATATAAAGGTGTGAATTTGTTTTTTAAAAACCTGCTTTCCCAGCTTTGCAGGCCACCATTCCAATCCTGATAAGGTTTTTTTTAAACCAAATCTGATAATATTAACATTCAAAAGCTTTGTGTACATCTTTCCCTAATTTATGTAACACTTCACGTAAATTGCTCAAAACATTTTTAAATTGCAGATCACATTGGTTTCACTCTTTGACATGTAAATGTGCCTCATGCTTGCTTTTAAAGTACAAATTCACCCGATGCAACCTCTTTTGAAAGACAGAACTGCTGCTGTTTGCACATAGCAGTTCTGTTTCAGTGATACCAGTATATCTCCCCAGAGAATTCATGGGTGGGACTCTATGTCACCCCTAGATAAGTGCTGGTTTCTATTTTCACAAGAGTGATCTAGGACTGTGAGTTGTTGTTTTTTTACTAGTAATCATAAATGAAACCTAACAGCCTGAATGAAAAATAGTCATTATTTGATTTCTTTCTCCAAAACTCCATCCTACCATCCCTAGGAGAACAGTACAGCAGATTTCATATCTGATCACCTGTCTCTCACACTTCTCCCAAATTTTATTTTTCATCCAATCTAATGAAGAATTCTGGGAGAACTCCAAATCTTGCTTGCTTTTTGTGACTTTGGGGTAGCATTACTGAAGCAATCAGTTTTTCGGCTTTTTGGTTTTGTATTCTTAAAAATAGCCTCCTGTGGCTCTTACTCTTCTTTTGCTATGTCATCTGCACTTTTCCTGAAGAAGGGAAACAATTATTGTGGATATCCCTGATTGATTTCCTTGCCCAAGCCTCTGAACTCAGTGGGCAACTCAGCAAGGGAATCTCATTTCCTATCAAATGAGATGAAATGTCTACAAGTTAATAGTAACTTTTAATCATCTTGTTTTTTGCTCTATCTCAGCAGTGAAACCAAAAAAAGAAGCACTATCAGTTAGAGATTTTGTTAGAAAAAAGACTGATTGCAAATTTCACATTTCTCACATAGAAATTGGAGGAGATAAGATGGTGATACACTAGCCGTTCCAGAAATAAGCTCCCAGTTTGTGACAGGTCTTATCCCTTCTGACCTAACCCTATACTCTAAAAATGCCATCCATAGGAAAGAAATAACCTAAATGGTGCCCAATAATAATACTGGCATCCATAAATTTAACAAAGCAGAGAAACAAATGAGGATTGATCTGCCCATTAAAATATGAGTAACAGATCCACCTCTTCATAATCACTTTCATCTCCAAAGATTATGACAACATAAAACCAAGCTAGGCTAGCTCTACAACCGTTAATTCTCAATAGAGATTACTCCACTCCCAGCAGGGAGATAACCTTCTGAAATAAGTCTCCTGCATCCCCCACCCCTTGCTAATACATGACTCAACCTTTTCATCTCATCTGCCTTCTATCTATTAATCTTTATATTGCAGTGACTAAATGACATTGCACCCAAGGTGAACAACTTCTAACAAGCCTGTCAGGGTTCCATTGCAAGCAAGATTCCGAGAATCTCAAGTTCCTCAAAGATGAATTAGAAATATCATATTGGCACATATCTGGTGAAAACCAACCCTGAAAGTCCCACAGTTTTCACTTCATTAAAAGTGAAAGTGTTTCTACTTTCTCAGAACAATCAGTCATATAGCCAATCATCATGTAATGTAATCGGGTGGCATCACACCGCCTTCTTCTGACCAGGTGTGAGAAAGTCCTTGGTTCCCAGGAGAAAGTATTTTATTTTGACTACAAAAATCCTTCTGTCTCAGATTCCCCCTCTTTAACCCTCAGCTCCAGTGTGACAACACTGAAGCAGACAAAATGGCTTTGGTCAGGACAGCTTCAGAGTTGATAGCAGTGATGAAATACAGCCTGGTCGCACCAGATCACCCAGCGCTTGCATGTACACAGAACCGGTAGCAAAACTGGCTGGATTCCATCCCGGGTTGATAGGGTTTAATCTGTAAATCCTCCATGGCAATCAGGATTAATATCACAGCAGAAGCTGACTTATTAAGACAATAACTTATCAGGATTTAAGTCTAATAATGACTTAATAGAACCTGGCATTCCAGCATCCTGCTCTTTCAGGCATCCAGAAGTAGTTAATTTACCTAACCACTACTGTGTGCTATAGAAAAAAAAAAACAACTCCTCCTCTTGGAAACCATCAGAATACCTGCAGATGATTCTGTTTCAGGGTTGCTGACATGCATGTACAAACATAATACTTAAGAAGTAGGAATATTTACTGTAGTTTAGACAGATAACAACAGAGAGAAATGTGATTCAAATGCCTAGTGAATGGTTTTTGCCTGAAGAGAGCCAAGCACAGTCCAAGGAAAAAAGCACAGTCCAAAATTTCTAAGAGTCACAGGAGGCCAAATTGGGGACACACTTGGTTCAAGGGTCAAAAGTCACCAACAAGAAACAGGAACGTGATTCAAAAGCTGGATAGCTGAACAGTTGTTTCCCACAAAGACTGCATGCATAGGAGCTTACTATATCTGTCTGCAGCCATCTAGCTGCAATTACTCATTCCTTGCTCTTAGTTTCATGAGAACTCTCATTGAGGAAATTGCTTTGCTCGCTTAGATATGCACCTAGACCTGTTATGTTGGATGTTATGCCTCATCATCTAACTGCTCCAGCTGAACAGAGAATGCCTGTGACTGATCAGCCTCAAATGAATTTTGGCTTATTGATTCCTGAGGTTGACAATTCTGAAGCACAGCCTCAACTGGAACAACATTATCAGATTCAAGGTCAGAGTCAAATTCAGAATCGTGGCTCATAACACAGTGGAACAACCACAAGCTTATTATGATTTTTCTACCCTAGCTACTAAACTGCCAAAAGTAGAACAATTGATTTGGAAAAAAAATCTTGAACTTTTTATCCAGTTCAAGAAATACTAAGCAAATTTTTCTAACATAGAAATCTTCTAATCAGTCGTTGGATTGGACAGATTGAGATAACTTTTATATGTGTGATTATATTAAAATTATTAAAATAATTTCAAAACATGTATAGATAAACAGTTTTATTATTTTGTGACTAGAATGCCAAATATAAAGGAAAGACTATTATTAGTATTTAATGTATATTCGACTTTGTAAGCATCAATGTAGAGAAAACAGTTAACAAATATGTCAAAATATGTATCTCTAAAATAAATTACATTAAATAATAATGAAAAATGAAAAATGGGATTTGTGTTGAGGATGTATGATGAACTTAATATCCTTTAAGGAGTAGGGATAGCTTTGTAGCTGTAGGCCAAATGGATGATTCTGGCTAGCGAAGTCTCTTTGCAACAATGAGATATTGTGAGATAAGCATTTACATTCCAGATAGCTTACGTCAAGAATTAAACTGCAGAAACTGAGTTTTGTGGGTCAACTTCTGAGTTGAAGTGGAAAAGGAAGTAGCTGATGGAGATTATAAATGTCTAATTTAAACTCAGCATATATACCAAAGCAAATTGTATGCCTTTCACTTCATCTGATCGCCACTTCCAATTTGTTTTGGTCTTCCTGCTCACTTGCTCAGACTTCCTCAGTGGCAAAATACCAGACTAGACTAGACTAGACTAGACTAGACTAGACTAGACTAGACTAGACTAGACTAGACTAGACTAGTAGAAGTTGGAAGGAACCTTGAAGGTTCTTCTAGTCCAACCCCCTGCTCAGGCAAGAGTATCAAAATTTAAATATTATAACTTCTTGCTCATTTTTTCATTATGTTTTATCCCAGTTTGTTGGAAACATACTTCCATCTGTGTTTTTCCCACATTAATCATATGAATATGGAGGATTAAGTTAAGTCTCAGATTTAACAAATTTAGCAAACAACTGGCATTTACAGAGTAAATGAAGCTCCACTCTGGACCACAAGTGAATGGTGTAATCTTGGCCAATCTATAATTTTAAAATGATGCACATATTCCAGTAATGATGTGCATTAATGGTCAGAGATCAAATTCCAGAAACAGAATTTTAATTCTTTTTCTTGCCACCTAAACATTAAGCTACTCATTTGAGGCATGCTCAGCTTTAAGAGGCATATATCAGATTGTAGAAGTGAATTGTTGAAAGATTAAATTCTTAGAACTCTTCAGGAAGCCTTCCAAAGCATCATGGATTGATATGGGAAGTCTGAGGGGCTGGGAAGGATGGGAAGATTTCAAAAATTAAGAAGTGTATTTTTAAATGATGGATTTGGTTCTATTGGTGGACATACCATTGGATATAATTACAGATTATCAAGCAATCAGGGATGATACTAAGGTAAAAAAAATCCATAGAACTGAATTTTATGGATTCTTTTGTACAAAACTCAGTGGAATCAACTCTCTGGTTTCTGTCCATACTTTACCTGAAGGAAGTTCCAGAGAAACTAAACTTGTACATAACTTCTTGTCAAGGATGTTGATTTTCCTTAAAAAGAAACTTTATAATGAAGGTAAATTATGGAAGAGTACATGATCATAGAACACGGGAAGAGAAGAATGCAATGCAAGAACTTGGCAAAAGTTTAAAAAAAAAAGGAATTACCATAATTTTGAAGAAAACTGCACTGATTTATTCTGTAAAGCCAAAAAAAAAAAAAGACACAAAATGGCATTTACTACAATGATTGCAAGTTCAGAATCCAACAATTTATGGTGATTAAAGGCACAAAATTTCAGTTGACATTTACTATGCCATCATTTACTCATCAACTATCTGCTTTTTACCTGAAGAAAACTAGCACTGACTAAAAGAAAATTAAAGAAGTGTGTTCTTTTATTTTCAGTTGCTCCCTATGAAAGCAAATGCTCTTCATTTTAATGCCAAATTTCCTCTTTCAGCATTCAGAGTCCCAGTGGGAACTGAAAATAACAGAGAACTTGTGACAGAATAATTATCTTTTAGAATTATTTTTATACACTTAAATTATAAAATATCATTGCTAAACTAGCTTAAATTTTGTTTAAAATTGAAAATAAAACCTGAATGGTATTAAGCAGAAATGTTTCTCGGTAGATAAAATAGTATGTATTTTATTTTAATAATCTGGCATCATCTCTTTTATGCAGTTTAAAAATATGTTGTTTATATCCTTAAAGATGACTTCTACTACAACTGAGACAGATCAGTGTGAAGGCAGGTGTTTCATTGATTTCACTTGTTTGCATATAATTGTGTTTTTTATCACATTTTTTCCAAGCATCAAGGAAAATATGAGCTGGGGAAAAAGATTTGTACACTTGCTGTTCTGTGTTTTCTTTGTTACCAGAAGGTTATAACTGTGATAGTTTGTGGCAAGGAAACCCAGATAAGTGCATATGGCACTACATTCAGGTTGGGAATCTATTGTAGCGTGTTAGTTCAACAACTGAAAATGATTGTATTCATGTATAAAGATAGCAATGTTACATTCATATTAAAATGTGTGTTAGTTATATTCTTCATTGCTTCCATATGCCTGAAATTGCTGTATTGCTATTTGACTACAACAAATCAGGAAAACCACATAGTGGCTATTTTGAAGTGAAATATTGGATGTTTTATATCCATCATTGGAGTTGGCACTGGTTATTAGAATACTGATGATGTTGATGATGATGAAAATCAAAAAGTCTGTCTTCATAATTTAAAGGAATTATTATTTATCTCTTCAGAAGTAATTTGAATTTGTATTGAGTTGAGACTAAGAGTTTTTCTCCCATCTCTGATTTTTCTACCTATGAGATTGTAGAAATAACCACTGAAAATGCAGTCATGAGGGTAGATGTACAGGTAGCCCTCAACTTAGTTGAGTTAAAGTTAGTTTAATGATGATTCAAAGTTACAATGGAACTGAAAAAAAGTGACTTATGACTGTTTTGATCATGTGATCAAATTTCAGATGCTTGGCAACTGGTTCATATTTATGATTGTGGGGTCCAAAATCATGTGATCACTTTTTGCAACATTCCTTTATGAGAAGTATCTTTAAAAATATTTTTAAATAACATTTCTTGTGTTGATTATAAGTTGTTATATTACTTTTACATTATTCTGAGGATACAAACAATTATGATAAATAATATTTAGTTGGCAAGGGCCTGGAGGCAGGACAAGAAGGATCTAGCTAAACAAATTTTGGAGATTACCTTCACTATTTCTATCTTTCAATATTTTCATCTTTACCAAAGAATAATTTGATGTAATGGTCACAGGGGAAGAAATGAGGGAAAGGGCAAAAGGCCAGCTATTTTGCTATAACAGAAAAAGGCAAGATGGTTTGTTTCTCCTGGAAGAGAGAGGTCATTTTCCTGGAATAATGCTTTTCAACCAAGACTGGAAAATAATGAGACCAGTTCATGGACATCAGTGGATATAAGCCTTGCTAATATTGCAAATGCCTCTAAACAGACTAGTGGGCTTCCTTGTATGCAGTTGAATGGTCACTGTGAGAATAGACTGCTGTTCTAGATGGACAGAAGTTTGATCCAGCAGGACACTGCTTTTATCAGGGGTGTAAGACTAAAGGCCTGGGCCAAATCCAGCCCATGGGGTGCTTAGACCTGGCCAGGACCTCCCTGGAAACAGCAAAGGACCAGCCCCTTGTGCCTCTGCCAGCAAAAATAGAGCTTGCAAGGGCTACATGTGGCCCCTCAAGCTCCATTTTCATTGGCAGAGGGTTACAGGACACCATCCCAGCCGAAAATGGACTTGCCCATTTTCACTGGCAGAGCACTTGGGCCACTACAGGCACCCCCAACATGCTGGCCATGCCCACCCCAGCACCCTAAGGTCAATCACAACCCTGATGCAGCCCTCAATGAAATCAAGTCTGAAACCCTTGCTTATATTGTTATGTTATTGTGATTTAAGGAGTAGAAGGGTTAGTGGTGGAATCTGTTTTTCATATTAGTAAGCAATCTAGCAACTATTTCTAAAATAATCAGCTGGTGAAATCTGCCCCTTCTGAAGAAAAGAGAGAGACTTTAGATTAAAAGAGTGCTACCAGAACCTTCCTGCCAGTAGTGGAATTCAAATTATTTTATTACTGGTTCTGTGGTTCTGTGGTACTGGCTTGGTGGGCATGGCTGGGTGGATTAACCCTGTAAAGTGGAACAAAAAGGAGATTTCTTCTAACAACTGGTTCTCCGAACTGCTTAGAAAATTTACTACCAGTTCTAGCGAATAAGCTAGAACTGGTTGAATTTCACTTCTGCTTCCTGCCTCAGAGATGCGTCTCATTTGAATGCACAGAGAGATTGCTGGAATTCTTATGTTGTTAATAGCAGTAGCAATAGACTTAACAACACCCTCTGAGAAGTTTGCAAAGTCAATATATTGACCCCCAACAACCTGTGTCCTCATTTTAGCAAACTTGGAAGGATGGAAAGCTAAGTCAACCTTGAGCTTTGGAATTCAATACTGCAATACTGCATTCCAATGACTGCCTCATTTTTTCTACATAGAAGTCTCTCAAATATGGAATGGTTCAAGAAGAATAGCTGTGAGACTCCTTGTGTTTCTGCTTCTGAAATGGTCACTCTTTATGATCAACAATGCACTCCTTGCAAGCAAGGAGGAAAGGCCAAACTGAAATGTAAGATTCAGTCTTTGATCTTAAGAAAGGACCCACAGGAATGAAGACAATAGTTGAATTTATGAGTATTAAGAAACTTGACTGTTAGTAATAATGGGATGCATCTTTTTTTAGTCTTAGCAGTTTAGAGAGGGCCCTTTTTTGTAATCCTGTTCTAAAGTTAGCAGAGCACTAGGAAACGCACTCAAATAATGTATACTTTTAGCCTGCATATGGCCATTGCAGCCCAGCCTCTTCTCCCTAACTTTCCATAACCCTAAGGCTCTTGGACATTTGTGTCAGTTGAATGAGAAAAAACAATGGTCAGTCTCTTGAATTGTACAAGGCTGCATTATTCATAGCAAATTTTAGAAGATCTTTCCTCTATTCACCCTTCTTGCTTTTGTAAATTGGATGTTATGGCTTAATGTTTGCATTAATGAATTTATGGTGCTGCCACATTTTCCTTTTATGTATAATGTGATTTATAAGCATCAAACTATGAAAGAGTGCACAGTGATTGTTATTATACTTATTAATTCATTTAAAGTCAAGCAATATAGATGATTTTGCCTAAGTGAGTACCTAAAAACATTCTTCATTATGCTAATCAGAAACGACATTATAAATTATTATTATTTCATCCCATTTATGTAGAATCACACTGTTCCAAAAGATCATTTCAGAAGCTATGCGAGTAATATTTATCTTCATCTGGTCCAGCAGCTGTACATAGAAGTGATGAACAATAGCTCTCAGGGTTAAATTTTAAATTTGGGAATTTTATATTTTAAATTTAATGTATTTAACTGTGGGTTTTTAAATTTTAAATTAATTTTAATTGTCAGCTTATATAATTATTTTAATAGGTTTTTAACTTGTTATTTTTGTATGTTTTTAATTGCTGTGAACCGCCCCGAGTCCCTTGGGAGAGAGGGCGGTATATAAATGTAATAAAAGTAAAGTAAAGTAAAATAACAATACACAGTATGTGGCTACCTACTCTTAGAGCAGGGATGTCAAACTTAAGCCCAGGGGCAGGATCTGGTCTGTGAGATGCTTAGATCTGACCCACATGGTATTTCTAATCAGGCCTGTGTTGCTTCTAACAGGCTCCCAAGGCCTGTTTTCAGTTGCCACAGCCTCTGCAACCCTCTGCCAGAGAAAACAGAGTTCAGGAGAGCCGCATCATTTTCATTGGCAGAAGTTTGCAGGAGGCCATGGCAGCCAAAAACAGGGCTCAGGAGCCTGTTTTCACTGCCAGAGTTCTCGTGCCACCAGAGGAGCCCACAACAGAAGTAATGTCAAACTGGCCACACCAGTGGTAGAATTCAAATTTTTTTACTACTGGTTCTGTGGCCATGGCTTGGTGGGCATGGCTAGGGGGGTCATGTGATTGGATGGGCAGTTTCTGTAAGCAGGGTAATAAAGATTAGGCTAGAAATTACACCAGAATGTTTTTCCCTTTCTTCCTTACAGGATTAACCCTGTAAAGTGGAAAAAATCAAAAGGAGGTTTCTTCTAACAATTTTACTACTGCTTCTAGTGAACCTGCTAGAACCTGCTGAATTTCACCTCTGGGCCATACTCACCTGAGCTCAAACACAACCTTGATGTGGCCCTCAATGAAACTGATGAGTTTGACACCCCTGCCTTAGAGATACCAGATTTGAGCCAAAAATATAATTGAGCTGCTATATAATGGTCATTCAAATATTTTCAGCATGGGTCTTATGGTCTTAAATGCAATCTTCTTGTTGCAAAATGTAGCAAGCTCACACTTGAAACTGGAAGCAAGTCTTTGGTTCTTTTACAAATGAAAAATGTTGAGAGTTTGCTTCTATATCTACTCATTTTAGTGCTTCATCGGTAAAATGTTCAGCAGTCTATAATGGCTGATAATGTACTTGCTGACCTTTTTCTTTAAAAACAAAATACCACAGTGAATTTGAATGTGCATATTTTTACTGTTGACTTTCCACAGGAGTTTCACTGATGTGTTTGGCTGCATCTTTCATAATAACTGGGATTTAAAAGTAGCTGTATTTATTAAGTGACAACTGAACAACCCATTTTATTATACAGAGAAAGGGAGAGGGAGAGGGAGGAGGAAGAGGAAAGAGAGGGAGGGATCTCATTTTGCTCATTTCAAGCTTTTAAAAAGAGGTTTGTTACAAAAACCATTAGAAAATGCTTGCTCTTAAAAGTTGTATTCTCTATTGTATATGTAGTATTATTGTTTTGAACTCGGTACAAGCCTGTTTGAAAACATCAGTTTCCATAGAAACAGTTTTTTTCAGGCAAAATCTTACACAGAGAAATGTGTCATAAATAATTGGTCTCACTCCCAGAGAACTAACTGCTAAACACCAAGGAATATTCAAGAAATGAAGTGAGTGTGTATGCAGAGAAGAGAGAAAACCAAACAACAAACAAAAACAAACTGCGGTAACTGAAGAAAATTATATATTAAATAAAGCCTAATCAATCCAAATGCATAAAAATCAGTTGTAATGTGTATCTACTTTGAAGTAAATCTCAACACATTTGATAAATGGCCTCAAGAGTAAAGGTACATGGGAGCTTAAATGTTAGTCACAAATTAACTTATGGAATTGATTTTTATGGATTTTTTTTTTCAATGACATTTGCCATTTCTTCTTTACTTTTGATAATGTCTGGTTTAGAAAAAAAATATGTGGAATGTATAACATTGGAAATTAAAGCACACTACCAGTGTTCAAATGCATCAGTGCTGATTTAACATTTATATTTTGCATAATATTACATTTTGTGGCTTTTAAGCACACTTTGAAATGTAAATGAAATATTGTAGGAGGGCTTTCATCAGAAAGCTTTTTGCTGCCATTAACATAAAAATGCAGGTGTAAACAGGTTTGGAACATTTCCGATCTATACAGAGCTAAATATAGTTGACATTTTATTACTTATAACCTTGGTTGTTGTTTGATCTTGAAAAATCAAGGTGACCGAGACTGGGTGAATTTTTTCTAAAAGACAATTTAATCCTTATTAAACAAGCAAACAAAACAGATATGTCAAGCCAAATTAAAACTCAACAGTCCAATACTCCATCTTTTGTTTTAGGGATATAAACAGCATATGAAAGTTGAAATTCAGTGCAGGACTCATATGAAAAGATTTATTTTTTCCCAGTCTGGTGCCTTCTGGTTCTACCAGGACTGCAACTCCAAATTTTCAGCTAGCACAACCAATACAGCTAATACAACTGACTAAGAATACTAAAATGGCTATTCCAATGCATCTAAAGCAACATTTTTACCCTCGGCAGTTTTAAGTTTTCTGGACTTCAACACCCACAATTCCCCAGCCATGAAAGCATGATCTAAATATAAAAAGTGACAGATCAGGAAAGGTTGATATAACTGAGCATATGCACATTAGGACACGTACTGAACAAAATCATTTAAACAAAATCTATTAAACAAAATCATTTTGTTGAATTCTGAACTCAGAGCTTCTCAGGACAACACCTAATTTGTGGAACAGCATAGTCCCAGAGCTTTGGATGTCCTCTTAGCCTATTGCAAGGGATTGAAATCTGGTGGCTATTTCCTCAATATGTGGGATGGGGGAGATAACTTGAATAACTATTGGTGGTAAATTGGTAAATAGTTCATTCTTGGGTGCTGAGGGCTTATGTTTGGTGCATTTGTCTGTTTTAATTTTGTAAGCCTCCAACATCACTTATGTGAGATGGATGGCTATATAAAAAGGAAGGAAGGAAGGAAGGAAGGAAGGGCAAAAGTTTCCATGCTTAGAATGTTCTCAGTTTGAAATGCTAGAAATGGAATGTTTCATAGCTGAAACAGAGCCCGTGTGTATGGGCTGATGATCTCAGAAGAAACCTTCAAGTTTTCTTCAAGTCTTGAGTCAAAAGATTTGCTATTGTTGCTGGTCCCCTATTCCTGATGCATTTAGGCAGGAAAGGGTCTGCTTTTGCATTTAGAACCGAAGCAGAAAAATTGATGAAAAAGAGCAATCACTTTCCTGTTAGCTAGGTACATTTTTACTTTTTTTTTTAAAAAAAATACAATTTTCAGTAGAGAAATTAGAATCCTAAACTATGTTGCGGGTATTTTGTTCACGGTTGTGTTATCTATAGCAGGAAAAAAGTTACCAGGCAAATGTGCAAATGTTTATCATGTACTAGATGAATTTATACAAGGTTAATTCCTAATACCACAACACTTCCAGTTGTTAAATGCAAATACTATGTTGCTTTTTGTTGTTCAGAGTACTGTACACTCTGTGTATGCTCTTGCTGAAGTGTAGCTTTCAGTTAGATTTGCCAGTGCAGAATAGGCTTGTTCAACGTGTTTGGAAGGTTGCCAGATGCTGGAGGGTGTACTAGACTTATGCATTAGGAAGACAGAGACTTCTAAAGCCAACATTCAAAGAGGTTGAGATTGCATTGCTTGAAGGAATAAATTGGCTAGTTTTAATTCCTATTATTGCAATAGCAGAAGTCTCAGAATGATTCAGTTTTTATTTTATGCAGAACACAGCAAACACGAACACTTCCTATTAAGCCCATTTCTACAGCTCAGAACAACATATTCTTCATGTTATCCATTCCAAGCCATAATAACTGACTGTTATGCCAGGTTTTCATTTTCAACCATTTATGTCACAGAAAAACTTGCTGCATATTATTGTATCTGTGAGTCTACTGGTAAACATCATCTAAACTGATGGTTTATTTATTTGTTAGTATAGTCTGGCCAGATTCTGATATTTGCTTGATTTTTTAGCATGTGCTCTTCTGTGCAATTACTGGACTCAGTGCATTTTAAATGGCCTTGTTCAGTCTTCTCTAAAGGACATGGTAGCCTTTTTGTACCTCCATCATGTGTTCTTTTTCTCTATTGTGAATGGATAGTCATATGAGATCTTTGCCTTGAGGATACATTCTACTTCAAATTTTCTTAGGTTTATTTGATGCTATGATCATAATCTGAATATTAACTTTTTTTCCCCTGCACATTCTACTATAACAGATTTTAAGGAACACTTTATTGGAAGACAGAATTGATTGAACAGAAGTTCATCTTGTCAGAGAGTACACTTTTAAAACACATGAACAAGGCATTGTGAAAGGAGGTGGTATGACAAAATTATCTTTTCCAATGACAGGTTAGGTTAGGTTAGGTTAGGTTAGGTTAGGTTAGGTTAGGTTAGGTTAGGTTAGGTTAGGTTAGGT
>JAEANM010017096.1:0-13062 GCA_017656035.1 Myanophis thanlyinensis
ATAGGGTTAGTGAATTTATAAACAAGGAGGTAACAGTGACCCTCAATAACAAATTGAGAGACCAGATCATCATCACCAGAGAATGGTAACATCATGACAGCTTCCAGGAGTTAGGAGTGAGCTCATCCCCAGAAGCCCAAACATTGTCTTATTTTTATATAAAAAAAGAAAAGTATCAACTTGTCTCTGGAATTCATGTTTTGGTTTATTTTTCTTCTATACTGTTACATATCAGGACGAAGACATCATTTTGTTATTATTCTGAGTGTGTTATTCCATGGAACAAGATTCAGATGACTTCAAAAGTTATGATTGGGCATATATATTTCTCTTCTGCCAGCCCAGCTTTCAAAGTAATTGTAGTTGGAGAAAAGCAAGGACTGTTTTAACACTTGTCCAAGCTCTCCTTTTATCAGTTTCTCATGGATGAATTCCAGCCTCTGCTTGCTCTTCTTGGAGGCATCTGTTGTTCCATTTTCCTGCTGAAGTGTATTTGGTTTTTGAAGTATTTTCTTCCTTACATATGGAATATTTTGCCTCCGTCTTATTTTCGTTCAATGGGAGAATGGGCAGGTAAAGGCACCTTTGCTATTCTTATATGCCAATGAGGAGAGGAAAACTATTAACTCAGTGCTAGAAAGTCAGTTTTCCATATGGTTTATCTCTGAAAGTTTGGAGAATTTGTGTGAGAGAGAGGAACTTGTTTCATTGTTCTAAGCATTGCTACGGGGTTCCTTTCATTTTCTTTTTTTTTACTGCAGAGCATAGAAAATGATTTTCCTTTATTTGGAAAATGTTTAAAATGGGCAAGTAATGCCATGGAGTCTAGCTGGCTATTTGTTTGGGTTACGCAATTTCATAATATTTTTTAATACTAAACGTTTTGCTTTTCAAGAATGCTATTGCTATTTTGTGTGTATGTGCATGTGTATTTTTATTCCAGTATGATTCTGTAGCTGTCCTCATTTTGTACATGCAAATAAATTTTCTCTTGACTGGGCAGACTGTAGTTCTTTAATGGTAGGATTCATCACAGAATAAGACTGGAATTTTAACCATTAATGATAAATATCTTAGATCACCTGTAAACATATACAGTAACTGCCATTCTTGGGAAGAGATTCTTGGTGGGATTTATATTCTTTGATAGACGGATTGGATAGAGAAGGATGAGAAGACATAAAAGACTGAGAACCCACTGGGTTTTTTTTAAATTTCTCACTCAAATCTGCAAGTATCTTCAGCAGAAAAAAAACAGACAAAGAGCGTATCTTATTAGAAGTTGGTAGGCTTGTATCACAATCATACTAGGCTTGTAATTGCTGAACTGTGCCAGGTTTTATTTTTGTATGAAATTTTGCTACAACATCATTGCAAAGTAAATTGTTGGAAGGAAAAAAATATAAGCAATATAAGCACTATGAAATTAATTTGCAGTCCTAAGAGCCCTCTCCTAGGATCAAGTCTTATTGAAAGCATGATGTCTGATGTTCAGTAATTAAGAAAAGTTAGAGCATTTGTAAAGATGTTATTTCCTATGTCTATATAAAATCCCATCGAATACACCAATATTTATTTTTCAGTGAAAAGGGGCAGATGTTTACTATTAGATATAGCATGATTGTATACCTTATTCCCATATTTTCTATAAACAAAATTTTCTGAATTATTCCCTGAATTTCTATAGTATTGTACAGCTTCTAGTTTAGATCTCTTATTATATCCAGGTGAAGAATTTTCAGTGAATTTTACTGAGTCCATATCTTCCTAAAGCAGGGTCCAAGAAATTGAGTAATAATTTACTTTCTTCTGACTTTTGGTATCCAGACTTTTACTACTTTTAGGTCAATGTCTGCATTTAATTTCAAACTCTCTGAAAGTACAACATTTTGAGTAATCTAACTTCATTTTTCCACTTTCCAGCAAGTATAGCTTTGGCTGCAATTTAAAGAGAATTTAGACAAGCAATTTAGACAAGCAATTGATTGATGCATATTATAAAATCAAATCACCAAATTCTCCATTTGCTGCTTTCCATGCTGTTTCGAAACTAATGTTGTAAAAACTCTGTTCTAATATAAATTAGGTCAAATGCGTTTGCTAGGCCCCTATCTGTCTTACCTCTGAAGATGAAAGTGAGAGGGAAATGCATGCATATTAAGATGTATGAAGGGAATAAGACAATTAAAGATTATATTCTTTTTTTTAGTGATCACTGGAGCAGGAGATGGGATTGGAAGAGCCTACTCCTTGGAGGTAGTAAACATATATTTCACATTTTGGGCTCAGATAGTTTAGAATACATTCTCATTTGCTTTGTAAATAGTTTATCATTGATACTGTGCCAAAATTCATCTTCCAACTTCTTGAAAGTTTTTTTCCAAGCAAAGAGGTGTCAGGTTTTTTTTCTTCATCACTGGAGTTCTAATATTATAGTTACAAGGGGGTAGCCGTTATGGTATTTGTGGCTATATATCATTCCACAAATCTCTCTTCTGCTCTGGTACATGCCCATGCATGCACCTGAGTGCTAGAAAAAAATAAGTTCCCCTTTTCTTTGGATTTAATTGACATCTGAGAACTAGGAGAGGCTACAGATCACTGAAAGGATGATGGCAGAGTGAAAGATTTGCCGTTCACCCACACTGCTGAAGGACAACATAAGCTAACCCTGCCCCAACCATGAGAATTCATCTAAATTTCCATTTGCATTGGACTCTTATATAAATACTAATTTATTTTCCATCAATTTGTAAAGGTTTCCCTGTTGAATAGTGTCTGACTTTAGGGCACAGTGCTCACCTCCATTTATTGGTCAAGGGAGCCAGCATTGTCTGAAAATAATTTCCATGGTCATGTAGCCAGCATGGTTATATTCTAAAGGTGCACAGAATGCTTTGCCTTCTCATCAAAGTGGTACCTATTAATCTACTCGCATTTGCATGCTTTCGAATTCCTAGGTGGCCAGGACCTGGCAGGAATGGGAGCTCATCCCTGTTGCTCAGTGCCTGGGTCTTGAACCTGGGTTCAAGCTCAATGTCTTTAATCACTGAACCATCATGTCCTTTCTTGCATAAGAACAGGAATACAGAAGACATATTTACTTTAATACAGGGACAGCAATCCATTGCCTACAATAATTATCTGGGTTCAGAACAACTTGATACAAACAGACTGCATTCTGCATGATAAAGATTTCTATGGACATTACTAAGCATGGCTTCAAATCCAAGAAGTGAATTGAGCTCTTTGTTAATAAGTTGATAGTATCATTCATGGCATCCGATTCCAGAGGGTCAATGAAAGCTATGTGTTTGCACAGAATATTGCTGTTCCAGATGAAGGCAATTGAAACCTATGTGTGATGGAGCACATCACAACAAAACAGTAAAAACCCAATATGCTCCTTTTGTAGATGTAATGCTAAGTTTTATGACACCATATTTTTAAACAAGGAAAGAAAATAGCTTTTAAAAAATGTAAAAGGTACAAAATGAAGTATTTTGAGTAGTCCGCCTGTAATATATATAGTCTTGGATATTCTATTTTACAGAGAAGAGAATTTTGAGATCATTTCTGTAACACAGGCATACAAAGAATGATTAATTGATTATGTGCAAAGATATTTTTGACTTCTAAAAACCACATTGACTTTCTCCATGAAATCATAGAAAGGCAATGTATTAAATTTTACAAAGTAAATATGTAAAGACACACCCACAACCAAGCATTGCTCAGTTCTCAGTTCTAAATGGTGGGATTGGGTTTACAGCATTAAGTACGTTTTTTCACATAGAAGGTGCTCCATTAATTCAGCATAACATTTTAAAGATTGCTAAATTTTGTTTTTCAGCTTGCCAAGCATGGATTAAATGTGGTTCTCATAAGTCGGTCTCTCATAAACTTGGAGAAGGTAGCCTTGGAAATTGGTAAGTTTCTAAAAAGAAGGAACTTTGCCCAATATGCCTCAGGTTCACATTGTAGCCTCACAGCAGAAGAATTCTTCATTAGAATGAAGCAAAAATGATACAAAACAATGAGCAAGCTTTCAAGTCTAATCAGACTGAATGTTACATTTCAAGGAAAGGAATAGAGAGAAAGAACACTGGTTTAATACTACTTGCAGAAAGCTTTAAGTTCTAGACCAGTGGTGGCGAACCTTTTACTTACCGAGTGCTGAAAAGTACGTGCTTTGCACGTGGCATCTGCACTTGTGTGCGGCTCCTCCACATGTGCTGCATATGCAACCGCACCATCTGTGCATGCATGCAGCTTTTGCACATGCAATGCATGTGTGCTGCATGCAGGCACTCATGCACACATGAGCAATCGCCTTGCATGTGCAGAGAGAGCTCCAGCTGGATTTTCTGCTGCAATTGTGCGCATGCACAGCAGACACCCAAAGACCAGCTGGGTCTCTGCAATCGCGCATGCGTGCATATGCAATTGCATGTGCATGCTTAGCTGGAGGTAAGTTGGCCAACAGCTTGTGTGGCCAGCAAGATGGCTCTGCATGCCACCTGTGGCACCCATAGGTTCGCCATCACGGTTCTAGAGTAATGCCTGGGCAGGGATGCCAGATTTAATTTAGTTAAATTCAAATAAAGTGAAATTGTGGGATTTGATTTTATTTTTTAAATGGCTTCCTGTACAAACTATTCTCACATTCAGTCCACAGTTGGGACTAGAAGTTCATTAAATGAATCAGGTGGGTTAAGTGCAATACCACTTGACCACAATTTGTAACTTCCTGCCGGCTTCCCTATTGACTTTGGTTGATGGAAGCTGGCTGTGAAGGCTGCAGATGGTGATCATATCACTATGGGATAATGCAACCATGTGTGCCAGTTGTCTTAATTGTGATCCAGCGACTGCAGGGAAGTTATGACAGCTGCAATTTTGAGGCCAGGTCACAAATCATCTTTTTCAGCACCATTGCAATTTCAGTCACTGAACAAATCAGAAAGTGAGAACAATATGTATTATGTTTCAAATGTCATTGTGATCAATAGATCAGAATAATGCATTATATTGTTCTAAAGCTATTTTTATTGAACTGACATGTCATCAATTAAAGAAACCTTGCAGCAGTAGTAGAGGTAATCTTGTCCCATGATTCACTCTATCTTCCTCAAGCAAATGCTACTGAATCTACTAGCAAAACTCCATAAACTGCTGGCAGACAAAACTTGATTTATTCATGGCATAACATATGATCATGTTGTGTCTTGCTTACTAAGGATTTGACCAATATATGTTAATTCACCTATTAATCTCTAAGGTAAACAAAATTTGTGTAGTTTTTGCTAAAATAAAATCTTAGTATAAGTTATAATAAATTTTGGAAGTGTTTCTTATTCATTGTGTGACTTCCAACACTATATATGAATTAATTGAATAACTGATATTAAATCATACAGTAACTATTTTCCAGTAGTTTTGCCATTCTCATAAGCAGCAAACTGGCTCCAAATATGTTTAAATGGATGTAATATTCCAGGTAAGATCCCTGCTTTGGTGTGTTCATAGATTTAATCTATTTAAACTTAATACAATTATAGGGGGAAATAAATTAATATAAAACCTCCCTCCTCCTCCTCCATGCAGAACAAACGACTAAGAGAACTGTGAAAATCATACAAGCTGACTTCACAGAAAATGACATATATGAAAACATTGAAGAAGATCTTCAAGGATTAGAAATTGGAATTTTGGGTATGTTAACCAAGAATAAAAAAAATGAAGTCACCAAAAATTAAACGGATTCAAAGAGATGTTCCTTTTTGTGAGTTAGTTAAATGTAACCATTTTTTGAAGGTTAAAACTCTGGTAAGGTTTTTTAAGTCATCTATCAATAAAAGCAACCGGTGACAAGTGAAAAGAATTTGATTTTTAACTACTTTTTAGGTAGGGGTTACTAATAAAAACAATTTTTGTCAGTTATCCTTTTTACCTTTTCCCTATACAGGAGAGTGTTACCTGTCCAAAGTCAGAAGTCTGTGTTCTTCTGACCCTGGTGGACCAAAATCCTACAAGCACTGACCCTTGCTAAGATTGAGTCACAGCCAGCTTCTTCTTATCCAAGGGCCTTATAACCTCCAGGCATTGTCAGCATCGGATATGCATCACTTGCACAGTATGGGGTAGAAATATATAATTGGGTATCTATCATCCATACATCAGCTTACTGATGGTACCAAATCCCATGTTGGTGATTGGCTTCTCCCAGTGGCTTCCTATAAATTAGATAGGAGAAAAGAGAGAGAGACTTGTGTTATTAAGTATCCCACATAATGGGGCCCAAGACTGGATCCCTCCTCCCCTACTAGCATTGACTGCTACTGACCACAGAGAAAGGAGGACATTCGCTGCAAAATAGTGTTATCCACCCCCAGTTCCTGGAGCCAGTCCAACAAGGTCAGTAGTATCAAAACCCACTGAGAGATTCAGAAGAACCAGAAGGACCATAGCACCCTCATCCAGAGCCCTCCAAAAGTTATCCACATGTGCTACCACTGTTGCTTTGCTCAGCCTGAATCATGGCTGAAAAGTTTCCCAATAAATTACTCAGCAAAACATTGTGTGTGGTAGTTTCTCTTTTTGTATTTTTAAAAATTACATACCATTCAATTGTCTTCATCAGACAGACACGGTTGATCTGATATTAGTGTTATTAGAAAACAACACTCAACAATCATATTTATATGAATGGATTCTGTGTATTCTCTATCTTCAGAAAAAGAGCATCTTCAGTCAGGGTGGGGAACCTATTATAGTCAGCTGGTTATTTCATCAAAAAAGGCAAGAGCATAAAGGTTTTGTCTCTTTTTTTCATTTTTCATCAGAGAAAAATGGAGCTTTGCCTTTAAAAAATGCCAATACAGAAGCTCTGAAGACCAAGAGTGGTATTTTGGGCTGCATGTGATCCACAGGCCCTAATGGTTCGGCTGTACTTCATGATTCTAATTTGCTTTTTTCTTTCTTTTTTATTAGTTAACAATGTTGGAATGCTACCTAATCGCTTTCCATGCCATTTTCTTAATATTCCAGACAAAGATGAGGTAAGGTTTCTTCTCTAATAGTAATAAGATCATGTATTTGTGTTTTCACACAAAATGCAGTATCAGCCACACTTTGTAGAACAGACCAGAGAATGAACTCCACAGGAACCATTAAATTATAATTTATTGAGTTGAGCTATAACACAGAGTATTGTAAGCTCAACGGTGCTTTACTACCCCTCCTTCTTATACTCCAGCATTCAAGGTTGAGCCTCTTCCCAAATATTATCTTGTTTATAAGGACTTAAAGACTGTTTCAGGTAATAGCTCTTGTATATTTCTATTGTGATCATCTTCTACTTTCTCTAGAATATGGGACAAAGCTTTGTTGAAGTAAATAGGTAGCCAATAAATAAGTTTTCTAAATTTGATTGAAGCTTGAGTCACATTTGAATTGTTTTTTATGAAGTTTTGTGTCAGGAAGCAGTTAGGAGAGTTTAAGCACAGAGTAAGCATGGTTTCACTATACAAATGCCAAAGGGACTGACTCCCACTAATTTCCTGGACCCTTATCTATTTGTTCCCAAGAGAAGCCTTCTAGTCTGGGGAGATTCCTGTATTACAGGCAGAACATAATAAAGTAGTTATCTTGAACTCTGCATGTGTGGGCCTGGTTGTTCTTGCCTGACATTTTGACTAGAATCAAACATGTGTTTCTGGACACAATTGGCTGTTTGAGGAAGTGTAATGGAATATCACAAAATGGTTGTTTTGGATCATAGGCAATCAAGATGTTTATTTTTGCAGCAAAATTTCATTGAAAGGAAAAATGTCAGGTTGGGGAAGATAGACTTGTGCTACATACAAGCCGTCTTGCTAAACAATGTTTGGCTTATCCTGTATAGGCAAATTAATCATGAAATAGGAAGCTCATGCAATCCTGATGGGAACAGAGGAGTCTGAGAACTCCTGGGAATCTGAGAACAGATTTTTAAACATCTCATTCTAGAAACTGAGGTCAAAATGAATTTTCTGAGCACCTTGTTTTCTTCAAATCAGCCCAACTTCCATGTAATCCATTTATTATTTTCAACAGGACCTCATTAATTGCAACATCATGTCTGTCACTAAGGTATGTATTACAGACCAGACCAGCTCTTTATGTTTGCTTGTGAAAAAGTAAGGCATGACATTTGAATTGAATGCAAAGAAACACAGACATTGACAATGTTTGGCCTTCCACAAGTTGTCGGGATGCAACTCTTTGTCATCCCACACACTAAGGATGGTACTTACTCAGCTCTTTTCCTTCTGTTGTATCCTTTGCATCCAAGGGTTTCTGTGTCTCCATTTTGCTTTTATGCTGGTTCCCTTCCTCTTTGGATGTTGAAACAGTACGTTGGAATGAGTAACCATCTAGGCTAGCTAAAACTGAATATGGCTAGTGCATGATAGCAAAACAAAATTTCTAAACCACTTTTACTTTCCCATCACATCATACAATCAAAACAATTCTATAGGTAAATATATGAAAGCAGATGTATTAGTATCCTTGCTTATCATTTAGCTGTAGGCAATGTAGGCATAATTTCTTTTTAGAATAAAATGGGTACTTTAGGACACCAACAGGCATAAAACCTGTTCATCACCTCTAAATGCCACACAAAATGATTGGATTGTTTTTAAGCTGTCTCCTTCAATAGAAAAATTGTTTGTCCCTACCTTTAATCAGCTAAGGTTTATGTAAACATGGAGGTCAATTTTCAGTTTTCTTAGCCGGACGGCACTAATAAGACTGTTCTTGTGTATCTGTCATAAATCCTTTCTTTGTGTACAACAGCTTTACTTCAGCAGAAAGGTCACTGGCTGGGTTTACCTTCCTTCTAGAAGTATTATAATGCAGCATTTAGTTCTTGACTCTTATCCTGGCAAAACTAGGATGTCTTTCTTAGCAATTTGGGACAGCAGCATAACTTGAACTGATGTACTATAATTTCATTGCAGTTTTAGCTGATAATATGATACTAAAGCTTTTGCTATCACATTTCCTTTTGAGCCATCAGGAAAAGCTGCTTAAGTTTTGTGTTTACAACTTATCTCAAATGGTTTTTTTTTCCTAAACAGAATCTGACAGCTGCTGCTTTGATATTTGTTCAAACACTTTTGGTGGTTCAAACCAACAAAAACAAACCAACAAAAGATGCAAATATTTTGGTTCTGTATGCATTTCTCAATAGGCCCTTTGATTTTAGATTTGACTAATTGTCAAAAATACCGTTCAGTGCAGCTTCAGCAGAGAGGGAATTGGATCTTCCCACATTGGCAAATCTGTTTTTTCCACCTAACTGACTTTTCTTTCTAGTAAGAAAAATATGGGAGAAAATCTGAATGTTGTAAGCAGACAATAGCTGCATAACAAAAGCCTTATCTGAAAGCGTTCACAGAAAATTTAGACTATCGTTTCTCATTAGTTTACTTTAGCAAGATATAAGAGGTTTTACTTGCTACTTTAATCCATACTTTTTAGGATGGAGGGCACATTTGAAATGATGAAAGTTCTGGTAGTCCTCAACTGACAACCAGCTGTTTAACAACTGGTCAAAGTTACAATGAATTTTGAAAAGGCTACTTATGACCGTTCCTCAAAGTTATGACTGCTGTGCACAGTCATGCGGTTGCATTTTGGGTATTTGGAAATCAGTTTGCATTTACATCCTTCATGGGACCTTTTAACTCAACAATTCTGTGAATATTTTGAGGCAGTGAAGTACTTTATTTCAAGATAAAGAAAACGTGTTCTCTCTCTCTCTCTCTCTCAAGAGAGAGAGAGAGAGAGAGTCAATATCTAATTTGGGACATCTGTAAGTTTAGGGCATTGCAGTAGCTATATTGCCAATGTTTGCTGTATTTTCTCAGACAAGCTATAAGATGTAGTTTTAATTATCCTTTTTTTTGGTAGATGACACGAATTGTTTTGAAACAAATGGTGGCAAGGTAAAGCAATTTTCCAAGTTATAATTCATTTATTTATTGTTTTCTTCAGGGAAGCTTTTCAATTTTAATGAACTTTGGGCTGATTTGGGTTGGCATAAATTACACCATTTTCCAGAATACTGCATAGTTGCAAATCAGATATTAGGTCAAGGTCAACCTGTGTAGCCCATTCTATCTGTCCATAAATTCAGCATAAATTAATTCTCTTCTGTCCATAAATTAAGCAACTGCACCTGCTAATGAACTACAAATTCACCAGGCATTTGAATCCATTAGTTAATGTTATTCAAACAGATTGTAGGTTGGCCTTGAAGGATATACATTATGGCAGGTTTTTTTTTATTGTGGATTTCTCTGGACATCAAAGGAAAGACAAGGACCTTGCAATCCTTGTCTTAAATGAGTGTAAATACTTGTTAGCTCAATGAAATGCCATAAATCTTTAATGATTTAAGAAAATTGAGCTTAGGTAAGTACTAGTGTCTAAGAGACCTGAGTAAGTATATTAGTTTAGTGCATACAAGATATCTAAAAGTTATTTTCATTTTACATTTTAGAAAAAAAGGTCTAATTCTTAACCTTTCATCAGCCATTGGCACCTTTCCTTGTCCTTTGTATGCAATCTATTCTGCATCTAAGGTATGGCTTGATTTTTTACTTTTTTTTGTATTTCAGATATTACCTATTGCTATCAGTTTTATGAGACTAAAAAAATACTGTGCTATAGTGGACCTAGGCTTCCCTAAAGGGAGATCTGAACAACCGTGCAATGTTCCTGATATTCTTTTCTGAATCAGATGTACCCCCATTACAAGACTGATGAATTTTACAAACGTTATTCAGAGCCCTGATGTTAGAGAAGCTGGAAAATCAAGGACAAAGTGGTGTTTTTTTTCTCTCCCATTAAATGATGAAATAGGAACATAGGGCAAGACACAAGAAAAGGCAGAAACTGTCTAAAGTGTATTTCTATTTTAATCCCAAATTACTTTAAAAAAGTTACCAGAAAACAAATATGAGAATTGGGTAAACTGTGTCAGTTTATTTTGAGCCATTTCATTTTTCTTCCCCATTATTATGATAGCAAACTTGTTTATCTGTCCCAGTTCTTAAATTATTATTCTTTTTGCAAATGTTCATTTGAAATACCTCAACATGTTAGTTATAAAAATGACTCCCAGTTCACTACAGGGACAGAATGACCTATTTTTATCTATGCAGCCGTCCTGTGTTTGGGATTCCTGGATAATTTTGTTTTCCAAATTAACATATATTTTGCGAATGTCTCAAGGAGTCCTTTATACCCAAATTAACTTAACAGAAAGTGGGTGCAACTTTCTATAATCTCAGTAGGAAAGAACTATTCAGCAATGTCACTAGGTAGTGATAGGAAGGGAAAAAATGAAAAGCTTTTGAAAAAGTTCCTTGAATGAAATCAGGTTTTAGATCTAACAAATAATTTGACAAACATGTACAATCAATGTCATATCCTTTAAAACTGTCAAGAGAAACCCGATTTCTCTGTAATTCTACCTAGGCTTTTGTATATACATTTTCCAAAGCACTTCAAGTGGAATACAAATCTAAAGGAATTGTGATACAGGTAATTACATTTCTTTTCTTCTTTGTGTAATAAGAAACAAATTGACTGAATAGATTGCATGTTGTGGGCTATGTTCAGAAATGTGAAACAGTGACTGTTATTTTTCTCCTTATTTCAGGCAGTGACTCCCTTTGCTGTTTCCACTCCGATGATCATGCATAAACAGCCCAATCTGGTCACCAAAACAGCAGAAGAGTTTGCCCGAGAGTCACTGAGATATGTTACATTTGGCGATGAAACATTTGGATGTTTAGCCCATGAAATCTTGGTAATCCAGTTATGAATTTGAGTTAGGTTGCAAAAATAGAGTGCTTTCCTCTAGCACAATGTTTCTCAACCTTGTCAACTTGAAGATGTGTGGACTTCAAGACTGGCTGGAGAATTCTTGGAGTTGAAGTCCACAGAAACACTACTGTTGCAGCAGTTTATACTGTGTTAATCTACAGTAGTCAAAAATTAAGAATCTGGTAGCATTTTTTTTTTCAACTAATGTATTTTATTAAAGGTCTAAGTTGATGATGATCACATCTATTGAAGCCAGTTGTAACTCATGAAAACTCGTGCCTTTTAATAAAAAAAATTGTTTGACAAGCTACAAAAGATTCTTCTGAGTTTTAGCCCACAGTTAACCAATGATGCTCTAACCTTAATTTTAGTTTCAGTAAGTCGCAATTCAAAACTAGTCTTCTTAGGAAGAAAATCTGTTGCCTGCCCATATATTATACAATTTTATATGGCCATGCAAATACCACATTGAATATTTCAGATTTGTGAAGAATCTTATAACAGACTTAAAATTAACTCTTGCCTCTTATATCTGGTTTTTTTTTTAATCTGAAAATTAAATTGGCTGTAAAAAAGCTGAGAGCCATGATGTATGGTGCAGAGACTTGGGGCTGTACATTCATAATTTAGCTAATACATTTGTATTATGCCATATTGAAGAAAACTTTAGATCTTTTTGATGCTTCATCGAATCCATACTGATTATGGATTTGCATCTGAAGGTTTATAACATTATAATGATGAAGGCTCTCTATCTTACATCACATGCTTTGCATGTAGAAAATCCCAGGTTCTTTGTAATCTGACAAGTCCTGACATTTTTGGTTACAGAAAGATCTTGGATATTGGTGATAGACAAAACTGTTTCTTGATACCTTCCATACATGATAAACTTTAATGACCATAAACTCCAACCAACATAATTGTTGATGTGCTGCTTGGATATTATGGCAAAGGGAATCAAAAATATCTGGATGGCACAATGTTATTTGAATATCTTTTGTACTTAGAATATACAAGTGGGACCAGAAAGACAACTGTTAAAAGCTTGCTGAGAGGTGAGCTGAATCACAAATGTGCAGAAACAATACAAGCTTTCCAATATTCAAATTCAAATTCAAATTTATTGGTCACATACACAGTCATACATGGTACGATATGCAGTGAAATGCTTATGTG
>JAEANM010017097.1:0-13060 GCA_017656035.1 Myanophis thanlyinensis
CAAGAAATCATGTTAACAATGAGGACACACTGAGTGCCAAATATTTGTCATTTGTAAAAATCTACACTACTAGAGAAACTATTTTATGTAATTCTCTTTTCCCATGCTTTTATGGTTCTTTTGAGCAGTTTTGTTTGGTAGCATGCAGGATATCTATACAGAATATACAGTGCAATGTTTCATTACAATAATTTCTTGCTTCTCGGTAATATCTCGTTTAACAAAAAAAAGTTGTTTATTTGAAACTTTTTTGCCAATTGTTTTATTCCTGTTCTTTTCATTATCTTTTCTCTGCCTTCGGCTAATTGTAAGAAGAAGAAGGAAAACAAAAAACAAAAACAGATGTGCTTCACTACTTCCCCACTCTCCCATGGCTCTTTTATGAAGCTGCCTCTTTTAATTGGTTCCTGTATTGTTTATGACCATATTCTGTAAATAATTCTGCAATTAAATTTTTTGACATAACTGGCTTTTCCCATTATTAACATAGCCTCGGTTTATTGAGAATACACCAGAATCGGAACATCATTCATAAGGAGTAGAGATATCATACCAAGGCTGCAAAACACCAGATGACCATTAGATGGCAGAACACAGGTAGTTCTCACTTACCAACCACACTTGCTAAAGAACGTAGTAAAAGGAAACATCATGTGACTGTGACTGCTTTCTTTATTTGTTTGTTTGTTTTTATCTCGCCTTTATTACTGTTTTGGTCGAAAACCCGGTCCAAATCGGCCCAAGAAAACTCCAGACGTGAGGTCAGTTTGGATGACCATGAGGGGTCCCTTTATTTCCCAGCTGCGAGCAAAACTCGAGATGAGCTTTTGCTCCGGTCGTAACTGGAGGAAAAGAAGTGAACCGTGGCTTTTATATTTTGCCGCGGTGTCACTTTCCGCGCTTCCCATTGGCTGATGCATCAGCCAATGGGAATCGCCTGTTCAGCAGCCAATCGGCTGCTGGTTCAAGAGTTTGTGCAGGCGGACCGGAGTGGAAACTTCAGCCGTGCCTGCGCAGTACATTACAATTACTCTTATAAACAACTCAAGGCGATGAATCTAATATTCCTTCCTCACATTTTCCCCACAACAACCACCCTGTGAGGTGGGTTGGGTTGAGAGAGAATGAGTGCCTCAAAGTCACCCAGCTGTCTTTCATGCCTAAGGTGAGACTAGAACTCATAGAATTATGATATCAGTTCCACTGCGGGTACTAAGCAAACCGCCACAGTTCATTAGGGGCAACATCACATGATCATGATTTCCTGCTGGCTTTCCCATTGATTGATTGTTGGAAGCTGGCTGCAAGGCTCACAAAGCCTGATCACCTGACCGCAAGACACTGGAACTGTCATAAATGCACACCTGGTTGCCAAGGGCCCAAGCGGCAATCGTGATCATGGAGATGCGACAGCAGCCATAGCTTTGAAGAAATGTTGTTAAGTCTCCTTTTTTTCAGTTTCATCAAAACTTCAAACAGTTGTTGAATGAGTGGTCAGTACGCAAGGACCGTGTGAATCTAGTGGTCATCTAGATTTTCATTGCCAAGGTATGGTAGAGCCTGAGATACAGAACTGCCTATCTAACAAAACTAAAATATATGTGGATTGTTATGTACAGGTAATCCTCAACTTACAACAGTCCATTTAGTGGCCATTCAAAGTTACAACAGCACTGGGAAAAGTGACTAATGACTTTTTTTCACACCTATGACCATTGCAGCACCTCTATGGTCACGTGATTTACATTTGGATGCTTGACAACTGGTTCGTAGTTATGATGGTTGCAGTATTTTGAGGTCATGTGATCACTTTTTGTGATCGTTCTGACAAGCAAAGTCAATGGGGAAGTCTGATTCACTTAATGAGCATGTTATTAATACCTGCAATGATTCACTTAACAAATCTGACCAGAAAGTCATAAAATGGGGCAAAACTCACTTAACAAATGTCTCACTTAGCAGCATATATTTTGGGCTCAATTGTAGTCGTAAGTTGAGGACTACCTGTACATATATGCGTAAACTTTTGTTTAATTTACTTGTGCCTTCTGGGTTAAGAAAAACTGTTTTTACACTGGAAAATAGAGAAAACTTCCTAATTTTTTGGGAACTTAAATTTAGGCTTCCTAAACTTTTGGGGTAATTAAAATATTCCAGGGACTCTCAAAAATCAGCTGTCAAGAGACCTGGACGTTCACAAAATGGCCACACAGGCAGTTAAACAAAAAGTGATTTTATGTAACTCTCTATTTGCTCAATCTCTTGTTTCACGGAACACCCTTAGTATCCCTACGTATCATTTCCCTTTGGACAGACAAGGACAGGACAAAGTATTTATGTTCTTGTAAGTAAAAAGATGCTGGAGGCTATGGCTTAATCTGATTACAGATTATTTTTATAGTATAATTATGTGGGCAATGCAAGCTTTTTATTTTTATGGTAACAGATTGAAAAGCAGTTTGCAGGAGGAATTTCTGAGAAGACACTTTTTTTTCGCCAGACAGGTGATGCAAGGTTTTGAAACAATTTAATACCTTTATTACATGTGCAAACATGAATAGTGATCACGTGACCACGGGGGTGCTGCAACGGCCATCAGTGGGGACATAAGTCACTTTTTTCAGTGCTTTTGTAACTTTGAAAAGTCACTAAACAAATATAAGCCAAGAAGTAGCTGCATAACCACACCAAAAGGACCCCTCAAAGAAACTGACAATACCTAAATACAATACCTAAAATCAATTTAGCAATTTCACTTAATGTACAAACAGTATCTTACTACAGCATGGCACAAACCTAACAAAGAGCAGAGCCAGGCCATTCAACACACATTTTAACACAAATAGAAGATAAAGCAGAATTAGTCACCGCTGCTTAACACTATTAACATTTCATCAGTTGTATTTGGGGAAACACAGAGAGAATTAATTGTGCAAGCCCACACAGGCAGACACTGCTGGAAACGGTTTCCATAGTAGCCGAATACACCTATGTGGGGGGGGGGGGTGAGGGGGGAAATATATAGCAGCTGCTTCAACAGTTTGAAAAGAAGTGCTTCACAAATGCTCCTGCACATTCGCAACCCTTCTGGTGGACTGGAACACTCTTTTTGTGTATATACACAAACGGAGGTACATGATTTATACAACATGTGCCAAATGTGAGGGAGGGAGGCAGGATGTTTGTAGCCCATTAATTAGGAATATTTTTCTTTGGTCACCGGCCACATTCCTTGTTACTGTTTTAAACAAGTACTTCACTCAAGCACATTTCCTGGAATATACTGTAGGTTAGAATAGGAATGGAAGAAGGAGCTGTTCGAGCAGGGTTTTTTTCTTTCCACATTAAGAAAATGACTGGACAATCTGGAGCCACTGAATTCCAGATGCAGTTGTGATGATGGTTGTGCAGTCCTGTCTCAGCCTCGCTGATAAACCAGCTGCACCCACTCCTAGGCAAAGTCCATGGGACAGGTAGCGGTCTCTCAACCTCAGAGATTGTGAGACAGACCAGAGGTTGCAATGAGCCGTGAATGCGGCGGTGACTGAAATCATCCATGTTTAGAAACAGCTAACCTACTGGTAACCCTTGTTTAGCAACCACGATTGGGACATTAAGCTTGGTCATTAAGCAAAGCAAATGTTTTTAAGTGAAACTGCAATGGCACTTATGTGCTTACTTTCTTTCAGACAGTTGCTAAACAAGGCGCATGTAAAACATTTCTTTTGACCCTGGTCTTTTAACATTTCTTAACTAAGTTTTACCATATAAAAATATTTGCATGCCATCTACAATGCCCCATAGATAGATGTCAGGCTCCAAAAAAAACCAAAAAACACTGAGTTACTCCAGTACTATTTTGTGTTCCTGACCTATAGACAGTAATTTTTGCCGAAGTAAAACAAAAATATGAGCATGCTAGACAAATTTCCCTCCCACCAGACAGAAGTCCACAGCAAGACAGAACTTGCTGTGCCAACCACTCCCAAATGCCATCCCTCCATGAGTCCATTTACTGATTACAATATATAAATGATACAAAGAAAACCTTACAATGAATTTCCACCCTCCCCCATTGTCCTTCCTGCTGTTTTCTGGGGATTGAAAAAAGTCTTTTAGTCTTTACTTGTCCGTCTCAGGGCCCTTTCTTTCAAGTCTGCTGGGTGGCATTAGGCTTGGCTTGGTGGTATGGGTGGTCAGTCAGGCTTGGGAAGGTCTGCTCCACTCTGGTTGCTGTAATGACTTTCAGGTGGGTGGTAGATCCAAACCCAATTCTCTGGCTCAAATGAATGGAAGGCCTCCTCTAGAGGCAGCATCTGGGTCAGTGTGATCTGCTTCCACAGATTGCAGAGTTGTCTGTGCAGGGCTGAAAGATATGAGAACAAGAGTCCCCTCCCCACTTTGTGGGTAATCCTCCAAGGAAAGGCATTGTTAAGGATAAAAGAGATAGAGGATAAAAGAGATAGAGAAGTGGAATGGGGGTGCGTAGATAGCTTTCACGCAGAGTTTGAGGAAGAAAAAAAACGTCAGTACTACAGTTATTAAACAGGTAAAACAGTTTCAAAATATGGGGGCACAATAGATGAGAAATATGGTTTAATGGTGAACAAGACCACATGGGTTTGAAGTCCTGGGTAGCTGACCACATGGAGTAGAGAGTGAGTGTTATTTATACCCTCTCTTGGGCTTTGAACTTGAGCTTCCTGTTCCTGTGGCAAGGGCATGCATTCCATGCTATCAGACTCCCAGGGGGCTACGTAGGAGTCAAAGCTGAGGTTGTCTCTGTCCCAGGCTTGGTTGAATCTTGCTGGGTGATGCAATGAAGAGCAATTCTTATTGTGGCTGAATGGCTTTGTCCTGAAGGATAATCCCATCATCCTGGAGCTGAGGTTTATTTGTTTTTTTATTGTATGGTGGAGTTTTTTTTAATTTTGTAAGCCACCTGGAGTCACCTACGTGCAGGTTGGGCAGCTATAGAAATTTGTTTAACAAACAAACAAATGACCCAAGCCCAAGATCAGTTGATCAGAGACAATCAGCTGATCACCCTGAGTTCTGCCTGCAAGACCCTTACATTGTAAAGCCTTGCCTTGCAATTACTGATCTGATTGAAAGCAGTGATCTCTTTGGGGAAAGGCACTTTTTTTCTTATTTGATCAATGAGATCTCAGGTTAGGATCAAGGAAAGAGATACCATTACATCTGTTGTTTCCCACTTCATTTGGATTTTATCTAAAGCCTTTTCTAGTTTGTGATTTTCAACGACAGGAAGACGAATGTGTAAGGGAAATTCTTTGGCTCACATCTCCCTAACAGGCCCAAACAAACCACAAGAACAGTAGATATTTTTATTGACACAGTCTCATGGAATTGCCTTTGTCTTTTCATCCCTAGACCAGATAGTCTGTCCCTGTTTCAAAGTAATGTTTCTTCTTGATAACATTTGAGACATGGACATGACGTGGCAAACTTCACCTGCCCAATTTCTTTAAGATGTTGCAGGCATTCCTCCTCCATTATTTATTATATAATAGGAATATTATGAACCCAGAAATCTAGCTCAACAAATCCTCTCCTCTTTTTTTTTTTTTTTCTATATACAGTAAGACAATTCAGGCAATCTTACATAAAATAAATAGGTTTTTCTTTGGTAATGCATATTTTAGTTCCAAGAGCATTTCCGATTTCAAACCAGCTGAATAACAAGAAAACACCATCAAACAAGAAAAGCAATTAGAACCCAAAATGACATCAATAAAAAGGTTGATTGCATAATAGTTAAAATGATATTGCTATCATTAGAAAGTAAGCCGTGCTTATAGTGCCTGCATGTTTTCCACTTTGGAGCCATCTACAGAGAGAAAGGTGGGCATAAATCAGCTTTCTGCTTGGAAACAAATCTTTAAAAAAGCAGAAAGGCTACAGGCTCCAACCTCAAGTGCAAAGCAACCACCAGAGGGAGGACTTGAAATACAGATGGTTTTTTTTTATTATTTGCCTGCTTTTCTGTTAGAATATAAAAATTGGGTAAATACAAAGCAGGTTAGTAGGGAAGTGTCAAAGAAACTCTATTGTAGATTTGTTGGTTCAGAAAAAGCTTCCAATAAAGCCAATAGATTTGAATTGCGGAATGCGTTCTATTCATATGGTTGAAACGGGTTGCCGAGTGAGTAAATAACAGCATATAACTGAAGTAAATGACGGGGGTGGGGGGACAGGATGTTTCGCAAACGGTTCAACACTGTACAAGAAGAAATGACGAATGTCCCCATGCCTGCTCATTGTACACATGGCTGAGCATTTGTGGGGATGTTGTGGTGCCTAGGTTGGAGATATGAATATATGCTTACGGATCGTCCTTGTTTAACAATAGTAATTAGGGTTGTAATTACCATCATTAAGCAGTGTGGTAGTAACATATGATGTCACTTTACCATGCCACTTATCAACAGCACTTCCAGCAGTCCCCAGTTACCACTGGTGGTGGGAAGCTGACAGGAAAGATCTCAAATGGTGAGCATATGACCGCAGGACACCTGACGGCTGTGACTTTGAGAACCAATCGTAACTATCACTCATTCAGTGCCATTGCAAGTTTGAACGAACACTTAATGATCATTAAATGAGGAATGCCTATACTTTGCTGTGATATGATGCTGTGAGGTTAACTGTGAACCTGAATGACTCCACCAAACCTTAGGTCGATTTTATGTGATGAGAAATGTGGCCCTCAAAAGGGAAATGAATCCAAGACAAAGATAGGAAAAACAGAGTGAACAATTGGAAGTTAAACAAAAATGGCAGGGAAATAGTTAAATCTGCATATTTATTTGTTTCTTTCTTCGTTTGTTTATTAGACTGATTTGCCATCTGTCTTACCTCTGGGTGGCTTACAAACAGTAAAAGCCAATAAAACATTACAACCAATAATAATCACATATTCCTTTAGAATGTTTACTAAAGAGGGGGAAATAGATGGAGAAATTTTAAGACTTACAAATACTAGTAGAAAGATAACAGTAAAAGATGTGCAGTAGTGAATGAATGCTGAACACCATGAAAAAAATGAAAATTAGCTTGAAATAACAGCATTACAACTACCTTGGGCGAGTCCATGCAGTTTTCCTGGCAAGATTTTGGAAGAGATTTGCCACTGCTTGCTTCCTAGGGCTGAGGCAGAGTGACTGGATGACCAAGATCACCTTTGTGCCTTGGATGGGATTGGAACTCAGGGCTTCTCTCTCTCTCTCAGGCCTTCCTCTTCCCTGCTCACCCATCCAGCTCTGGGCTGTGAAGTCTCTTGATCCAGGTCTCTTTCTGGGAAACTCTGTGCTGCCCAAACTCTTCCCCCCCCCACACACACACACACCAAGCTCCTTCCGGTGCACATGCCATCACATGCCATCCTGGTCCGCTAACCTATTCTTAAAGCTTCTTCAAACATCACAAGAGATGGGGTTGACTTATCTTTGGGAAGAATATTCAGTACAAAGGGCATCACAATTGAGAAGACCCATGTCCTGAGACCCACCAAATGTAGATGCACGGCCCCCCTGAAGTTCATTCAAGAGGAAGGGGCAAGTACAGAGTGGTGAAGCAAGAGCCATATGGTCATTTACACAGACATCTCTCCAATTCTGCTCACTCAGCTCCACACCACTTTTTTAGCCTAAATTGTGCATATTTCTCCAGATATCTCCCTGCTTTCTTCAGGGACATTAGTTTTTCTGTTGAATTTTTTTTGTTAACTTCATCATCTGATTCCACCAAACGCATCAGCAGGATGTTGTATTTACTTTTCTACCAATATTGAAAAATAAAACTGACCAGCATTCATTCAGCTAATCAGTTTGTTTTTTCTTTCTGAGGTCATGCCTCATAATACTGCTCAGGGGTGCATGAGCTCACAATGGAGAAGTAAATAAAACTTTTGGGTGCGCTGCATGAAAGCTATTCACCAGAGCTTTTAGGCCAGGGTGGGTGCTGTAAGTTCCAAATGTTAATTTGATTTTCTTTTATTTCATTTTATTTACATCATTTAGCTTTCTTTTAGTTTATATTAATTGCTTATTTACTCTTTTATTATCACTTATTTACACATCCTATTTATTTGTTTATATCTTTATATCTTTATCATATTTATTAATTTTAATATTTTACCTAATTGTCATGGAGCCTTTCCTATACTACATTGGCAAAGCCCTCTTTGAGGTAAGAGAATTTTGGTTTTATTTATTTATTTTGCAATTTACATGTCTGATTCTAGGATTTAGAATTTAAAAACTTAGCACAATAGATAACATGACATAAGTCATGGGATCTGGAAGGAACTATATTAAAATTGGAAAATGAACTATAATAGGAATCAAAAGAACAAGCAAAAATTATTTTATAATAATTTTTAGAATAACTTTTGAATCTGAATATTTGAAAAATATTTGGACATCATCTTTTCGCAGCAAACAAATTAATAGTGTGTACCAAAGTCTTCTAGGATAATCGGCCCAGAACCATATCAGAGGAAAGGTAGATAAAAGCTGGCACAGACCGGCTGATTTAAGAGTATTTTTCTACAGCTACCCCCGGAGGAATTCTTGACAATTCAGCTGCCTAAAATCCATGCCATTAGTAGTCAGGAGGTGCAGAGTCACCTTACACTTAACTAGAGCTGGGAGGATCCAAGTATGTGACCATGGTGTCATCAACACTATCTCAGAGGCACTGTCCATTCTTCCTACAGTAAGGTTAATATTGGAAGAAGAGGGCCATTATAACATCATTTTAACAGCAGACCAACTAAAGGCAACTTCAGCTGTCCCCACAGCTGGCTAGAGGCAAACTGCAAGTGATGTCATGAAGTTTGTTGCCCAACAGTGGTTAACAGGGGTTAGTGAGGGCCTTCCTGCTTTGGATGGAGGGATAGGAGGATGAACTAGCTGATTAGATTCACTCTATCTTTCTAAATAAAATTAGCACATAGATCCAATGAAACTTTTGTTCCTGTTAATCTTTTTTCCATAACTGGGAAATTCGTCACATCTTTAGTATATTTTTTTCTGCTATCTGAAGCACTGGTGTTCTATTAACATAATAGAATAGGTTTCATTAAACCTCCAGAGAGGCATCTAACACTAAGAAATGAAGTTTCAATAGAAGAAAATATAAAATATTAGCTTCATAGGAAATTATTGCACGATTCTCACCAGCGGATATTAGCACTGATGGTAGCACTGATGATGTAATGAAAAGTCTGGAAGAAAAAAAAGCCAAACTTAGAGGGCACCTCTCACCAGCTTTATAATCCAATTGACTTTCTGCGTCTAGGATCCTTTATTTCAAAGTTGAATTGACTTGCTTTGAGTTCAATAGCAAAAGGCCACCTGAAGAAAAGATTTGGAAATTTTATTCCCCAGAAATGTCTTTTTTTTTCCTCCCAAATAACTGAAAGAAGACACTGGCCAACTATTGAATGTGTTGCCACAAAAACTAATGAAAGCATGCAAATAGTCACCAGCAGGGCGTCTCCTTCTTACCCCATCTCCCCATCCCTCTCTCTCCACTAACAAGGACAGTGTTTCTCAGCCACGGCCACTTGAATATGTGTGGATTTCAAATCCCATAATTCCCTCTCCAGCATGAATTCTGAGAGTTGAAGTCCACACCTCTTCAGATGAACAAGGCTGAGAAAATACTGAACTAGTGGCACTAAAGTCAATCACTAATTATGAGGTAAGTTTTTATAAGAAAAAGAAAGATGATAAAGCAACGCTTGGTTTTCTGCCCTAAAAATGTTGTGCAATATTTGCAATAGCGGAGAATATCTATGCAATATGCAATCTGTGCATTGGGCAATCTTATTTGAGATTCTCAAATAATCTCTCAAATGAGATTCTATCTCATTGGCCATCTTAGACCAAGTCCAGAAATGCTAGAGAAAAAAAGACAATCAACAAACCAACAAGGAATGAAAAGACCAAAATACCTCCCCACCAGAAATCAACACTCACCTGTGCATAGATTAACAGCAAGATTAACATCAGAACAATAATCAGAGAAGAGTTAAAAAGCAGAGAAGAGTTAAAAACATACTTTCTTTTAAAAACAATATGGATACAATCTGGCAAATTGTGTAGCTTGTGGAAATCACACCAACTTTCACAAAGACATCCTCCCATAAATGATCAAATAAACAAATAGAATCCCAAGAAAATTCGGTTTTAGCTCATATCACATCATCCTAATTTAACTTTACAGTCTAGTGAAGGAGCGTTAAAAGTTGGGGAAGTGTAGCTTAAAAAAGGATGAAGGGAAGACTGGACAGCTTTCTGGGTCTTGTAGTCTTTTCTTTAATAGCACTTTGATAAAGAATGAGCTTAATCCACCCCTTTCTCTTCTTTTGGCAGTTCTGTCTCCAGAAATACAAAAAACATCAAAGAGACAAGGATGAGTAACCAACCACGTTGTTTGTGCGGGTACCTGTAGCAGGAGTGAGCATAGAAGGGCACTCCATCTGCACCACAGAGGCAAAAAAAACCTTTTCCTTCAGAACTGCTGTCTTTGGGAGAGGCTCGGAACTCCCTTTAAGCTATTGGGGGAAAGATGCAAAAAGGTCTGTTTTCCATTGCATTTTGAATGGACTGGGCCATTTGTAATGACCAGTCTTAATTTGGTGGGTCATTGGTGGCTTAATATGTAATATCTGTCATGAATATTGTGTAATAGCACAAGTGTTTCTCCATAAAAATATAGAATGGAAGATGTCCGTAAAAAAAACCTAGAGACGATGGCCACGACAAGAGATGTAAGTAATTCACTTCCCTTACAATTCTGTTTTAAACTTCTCTTTTTGTTTACTTATTTGTACGCTACGATTGATGAACATTTCTTATCGTTTCTGCATCTTAGCTGGAGGAGGACAACAACTTCTTGGAAAGGGGATCAGGAGCCAGCACCGATTGGGAGGCGTTAGATAAATTAAGGGCAGAAATCCATCTCTTCCAGGAAGAAATGGATATGTTCAAAATTGTAAGTATTTTACATAGTAGTAAGAAATTAGAACCACCTCAGTAAGAAAAATTATATAACGCATTAAAAGTTAAATTTTGATTGAGCTTCATGAATTTTGTTTTACAGGAAATGTCAAAGGAGAGTAAGAGACAGAAAGATCTTCAGAACATAATGGAAAAAATGATGAGAGAATTTTAAAATATTTGACTTCATATCAGTGATGGTATTCAAATTTTTTCACTAACAGTTCTGTGCGCGTGGCTTGGTGGGTGTGGCTTGGTGGTCACGTGACTGGGTGGGTATGGTCAAGTCATCACTTCTTTGCTTTAATGACCTACAAAGACATATACCATAAAGCAGTTTATTATTTTGTGAATTTAATACTTAAATAAGAAAAAAAGTAGTACACAAAACAATAAGAACTAATAAAAGTATTGTCTTTAAGGTATTTCTGAATTGATGTTTCATTGGTGTCCTCACTTGCACTTTTCTCACTTTTACTCGAACATCTTTTGTGTGATGTGCTCTCAAGATGCTTGGATTTATGGAATTAGTTCTTTTATTCCAGTGTAAAAATGCTTTAAGGACTGCAGAATATGGATAGGGGAAGAGAAAGATGAACTGTCATAGGCAGCTTCCTAGAATTGCCACAGATGCTATTCTTACAAGCTATATAATTTATTTAATAAATAATATAAATGAATTTATATAATAGCTAGATTCATAGAGTCTATGAAAGGTAATGGGTATATAATAGAAATTGGTGATTAATATAAAATGATATTAGGCAATATTGAATTTAAATAAGACTGTAATTTGAATATGATTTTACTATTAGACTTGTACAATATATGTAGGGTAATGGGATAGGATGATTATAATGGGACAAAAGTGGGTTATTTTATTTTATTATAGTTATTAGAATACTATAAAGGGGTAAAATTAATTGAGAGGAGTAAGATTTTATTTGCAATAAAAGAATGAATAAGTAGAAAATAGGGATGGGTGTTAAAATTGATAAAATGAAGTTTTGATTACTTGAACTGTATTAAATATGCTCAGCATGAATTTGATTGTATAAAAAGGAATGACCCAGTAACACGCTGTTCATGCAAGGATTTGTATATTAAAAAAAATATTATAATAAATAAAAAAGATAAATCATTAGACCTGAAGTATTACCTCCCAGAGTTCTGAAGGAGCTGGCACATATTACCTCAGAACCCTTGTACCATTTCTTTCTAAAATTTTGAAGCACCAGGGAACTATCTGAAGATTGGGAAAGACTTGATGAATTTCCTATCTTCAAAAAAGGGGAAAAAAGAAATAGACCCTGGAAACTACAGACCAATCATCCTAACATCAATATCTGGGAAGATATTGGAAAAGATAGAAATAAATATATAAGCAAATAAAGTCACTAGAAGTCAGCATGAGTTTGTTAAAAACAGATCATGCCAAATCAATCTTATTTCATTCTTTGAAAAAGTAACTAGTGAAATGCTGTGGACATAGTATACTTAGATTTCAGTAAAGCATTTGACAAAGTAGATCAGAATCTACTTCTTGGTAAGCTAGAAAAATGTGGGACAAACAGCATCACCACCAGATGGATTTGTAACTGACAAACCATACCCAATAAATAATCCTTAATGGTACTATATGAAGAGGTGGAATTCAACCAGTTTGCGCCTATTAGCTAGAACTGGTTGTTAACTTTCTAAGCAGTTCAGAGAATGCTGGTTCCGCTGGCCATAGGGCAGAGAACCGGCTGTTAAATTATTCAAATCCCACCACTGACTATATGTACATGGAGGGAAGAAAGCAGTGGGATATCACAAGTCTTTTTTTTTTTAATTGATAATAAACAACATAACATAAACAAAAACAATATAAACAATATTTCACCCTAAGAAAGGAAGATTTGGTTCCTCGGATAAATCCTCATGATTGCCAAAATCCATATCACAAGTCTTAGGTTCAAATTCAAATTCAAATTTTATTTGTCACATGCACAATCATACATGGTACAATATGCAGTGAAATGCTTACG
>JAEANM010017098.1:0-13060 GCA_017656035.1 Myanophis thanlyinensis
CCCGACTCTGGCAGTTCCCCTCTTCACCTCCTCTTACCTCCTCTATGGGGAGGGTCAAGGAGTTCCAGCAAGAGAGCCCAGATCGAAACCGCAGATGATCGCGGATTCCAACCTGCTGCCGAAGAAGCCAAACAGGAAGTCCACTCATCCCTTTTTAATAATTAAAAGTTAATTTCCTACAAAAGTTTATTTCTGAGTAAATATTAATTATGCTGCATATGAGCACATCCCTACATGAATTTGGAGTAAGAGATTCTGGACAATTTTATATCAAATTCAATCTTCAGCAGTATGAAGCAGGGAATGTGATAGATGACAGAGAGAAGGAGAGGGAGGGAGAGAGGGGGAGAGAAAGGGAGTTTTGAATTAGATAAGCATATGACATCAATTTATTCAAATTCCCAATAGAGAACTTTAAAATTTGATTAAGACCTCATATAAATGCCAGGGAAAGTAGGGGAAAAAGAATGAAAACTATTTATGTGATAATTTATTAATACTTTCTGAAGGACACTTTAAATATATACTATTGTATTTTCTGCAAACCAACTAAACAACAGAACTGACTGTACATTAGTTTAAACTCTTCTTCCGAAACAATCAATTCTAAAAAAAATTTCAATACAAATAGTCCTTGATTAGATATTACAATCGGGACCAATCAACTCTGTTGTTAAGCAAAGTTCACTAAATGAAACTGTGCTTATGATCTTACTTCAGCTTACCTTTGCTTTACAGATTTGTGAAGGTTGTAAATGTGAGGGTTGATCATAGTTATTTTTTTAACACTATCATAACTGCAAATGTTTGCTAAACAAGGCAATCATTAAATGAGGACTACCTGTAATTGTTTCACACAAAAAAGCTTCTGGAACTTGTCGATCATCAGGATTAGAATGTTACCAAAATATCTGGGCATCAGAACTTTTTTTTTTTATGAAAATAAATAATTATTACTCCTTAATAAAGCTTACTTTAAAATAAATCAGTCTAAGCCACTCTTATTTGTATTTTATCTGTACCAATGCCTACTTATCAAAAATGACAGTAAATAAAAATAATTTTGTTGCAATGGAAACAATTCCTTCAAAATTTTATTCAGAGAAACAGAAATCCAAGCCATGAAGCCATTCTCTTTAAAATGTTTTCTAGTCAAATGTCTAAACTTGATTTTTGAAGTCAATGAATTTTCTGCAATTGACTTTCATTGAAGGAGCCCAAAAAGCTTCAGTAGAATGATCTTTGATGGCTAAACAATTTATTCACAAAAAAAAGTAGACAACTTGCTATCGAATCCAATTGAATTATTCATTTAGCACTTCTTTATGTTTGCTAATAAATCCATTTTAATTCTTTCAGTGTATAGACCATTCATAAGAATTCACTAACTTTTTGCTCCAAATAAATTGCATTCATGGCATACTTTGGCTCAAAATTTTTTAAAAATCTGAAGGTAGTGTGCCAATACCAGGCAGGCATTAGGTTCGTGCTTCTTATTTTTCTATTTCAGATCTGACTTGATGAAAACAAAAATCTATTTAAATAAATGTCCAAAATATAAACTACAAATAGAAAAGCTCTGCTTGCAAATAAATATACGTACAACTATAGCTGGGGGGGGGGGGGGGATGGACTACATTAGAATCATTTTGAACTAGTTGATCCACTAGTGTGAAAAGCTGTGGAAGTTACTTTTCTACTTCAAATGTTAATAAAAATGTAACAGTGCCCATTTCTAACAGGAAGGGAATAAATGGACATAAACTGAAAGTAGAAGTCCAGAAACTTGCAACATTACAGTATTCCCCCATTTATAGAATGAAAATAGTGATCTCATAAAAACTTGACCGAATCATTGATTGACTAATTAATTGATTACATTTCTCTCACGTTTCTGAGGCAATTCAAGCTGCCACACAGGAAGGAGGAGCAGTTTTGGCTGAGATGGATAAGCCTGAAAACATCATCCAGTTCTATGATGGCATAAAAACTTGAATCTGGATTTCCTTTGTCTATAGCCAATGCATCAGGGAAAAAGATATTATTGTACATTATCATAAAATTATCGTTTGCATTATTTCTTTCTAAGACAAAACCTTAATTACAGAGGGATTATAAAACCGTAAGTGTTTTATAATACATGCATTTTATAACACCTAAAGTATTTAAAACACTTTCACATTCTACTTCTCTACTGATGGTTCTACCAGGATCTTTTCCACGAAGAAAAAGAAGCCAATTAAACAAAGTCAAGATGTGTTGAAAAACTATGGGATGCCAATAGATGACAGACAGCATGGACAATGGAAGCTGAGAACTGGAGGAAATGTAAGGAAGAATCTGGAGGAAAGTCCACCTGACTGGCATCCTATAAGGAAACAACACTGGTAATTGGCCTCAATTTCAGAATATGAAATGTAGGATTTACTACTGGGCACTTCTGAAAAACCTCGCCCAAGTAGGCTCTAAGAATAGGATATGATTGAACTGAAGGTGATGGGATGTAACACCAATCTTCTGCAGACCTAAGGAAAAAGTACTCAAAAGTCCTTTGAGTAAAGTATATTCTGAAAACTATATGAAAGTGGTTTGCCTTTGCCATCTTCCAAAATGCTTGTGTTGGATTTTATTTTAATTTCCCAAGGGACTAATAACCCTATAAACAGGTTGGGTTAATGGTGCCATCTAGCTCCTTAGTGATAAAGCTAACTGAACTTTTAATTTTAGGATGCAGCATTTCAGAGCAAAGGACTTTGATTAAGGAAGGGTCACTCTGCTATAATTCACACATTAGTGCATTTGTATATGGCAAGGGCTGCATTCCACCTAACTGAACACACCACTCACAGATGTGATCCACATCTGTGTAACTGTATTTACATTGGTATCCTTCATCGTTTCATTTTTATCCTTCCATAGCTCAGCCACCTCAGGTAGCATCTAGCTGTCCTTGTCTAACCTTAAAAAAACTAAAACAAAAAACAAAAACCCAAATCTGAGTAGTATGAATGAGACACCCAGGAATCCAATCTAGGAAGCCAAAAAAAATCAGAAGGCAATAGCAAATTGCTTCTATGTGTTGTCAAACCAAACCAAACCAAACCCTACAATACTTTTTTGATTATTTTAAAAGGGCTGTTAAAAACTGAGCTTTTCTAGACAGCATTTTAGTGATGCTTTTCTATGCCATTGCCTACTTTTTTCTATTTTTATTATTTTTCTAGTTACACTGTTGATTGTTAATTTTATGATACATTGCCTATCATTCAAAACCACAAAGCATGGCAAGCCTGTAGTCACAACTAAATAAATTATAAAATAAATGTTGACTGAGTCACTGGGAATCAGGTGTGCTATTTCTTTTATTCCCTAAGTAAAACAAATGCTGAGTTATTTCACCATGCAAAAACAATACTTTTATAAAATAATTGTATTGTTGCCTACATTTAATCAAGCAGTTATATTGCCTGCTTTCCAAATAGATAATAGAACATGGCAGTGGATTAAACTATTACCATCCCAAACTAACTCGGACAAAACGCTTTTTAACCTCTTCCGATGATTTACAACAACTCAAAACTTATTTTAATCCCAAGCACCTTTGACTTGATAATGCGAACACACACACCTTGGAACCATGCACACCACAAAGTAAAGTGGGTGGAATCCTAAAAGAGGATAAATCCGCGTCGGTTTTTTTTTCTCCATAGGCAAGGATAATGGATTGGAAAGAAGGCGCGCTTGTTTGTTTTAGTCTAGAGGTTTTGAACCTCTGCAAAAAGTAAGCGCTATGGTCCCAGCCGAAAATAAAGCCGTGATAATGTATTTTTCTTTTTCTTTTTTTTTCCTGCAAAACGAAGACAACCCCCCCCCCCCTTCCCGGCTATTCCTGAAAGTTTCCTAAAAGCAAGTCAAGGGAAATTTCTCGCCAAATTGGGGTGGGTGGAGGGGTGGTTAAGGCGCGCCGCATTTCAGAGCCGCTAATTAGAAGTCCCCCCCCCAACACACACACACACACTAACGCGGCAGGTAGAGGAGAATGACAGGAACTCGATGCCCCCTTTGACACTATTATGATCAAGATTATTTATTCCTCATTCTATTCAACGGGCAGGGGGTCGAGTTCCCCCGGCCGGCGACGTCGCTTTTGTTATTTCCTGATGCCCTCAGCCCGATCACGCCGCGTTTCATTCACCGAAGCTCAGAAAAGAGCCCTCCCCCCCCCACACCCCCCAAAAAAGGAATAAAATCAAACCAAAGACACACACAAAAAAAAGGGAGACCCGAAAAAAGCCAAGCGGGCGCCCTCGCCTCCCCCCCCACCCCTCCCCGCCCCATGCCCGTTTGGCACAAGGTTGAATGGCCGTTAATGCTCTCTTCCGAGCGGGAGGGCCCGGCTCGCCAGGGCTCCTTTGGGCGATGGGCGGGGGGGGGGGTTTGTGCCTCAGGCTCGAAGGCTAATCACTTTGTTCCTCCCTCGCCGCCCCCCCTTCCCCTTTTAATAGACTAATGAAGCTCAAAGGAGGAAGCTTAGCCTAGTGATAGCTCACGTGGCTCGCCGACCGGGCTCGCTCGCCATTGGGTCGCCGTAATTATAGGCACACTCCCGGGAGAGAACGGAATCCTCGGCACATAAATTATGCAAACGAAGGAAAGTGCAGCACGGGGCAGACCTGATGCCTCGATTCATTCATGCCGCCGGAGCTCGCGGGGGGGGGGGGGGAAGGGGAAGAATCGTGCAAAAAGGAGAGTGGGGGCGGCGAGGGGCGAGAACTATTGTTTTACAAGGGTATATAAGATATCTGAGGCCAGTCGTGTGCCAAATTCGCTGCTCGCGCGACCTGAGAGCGGCAGAGATCCCTCCGACGGACGAGGGTTGTCGCGTGTCCTCTCTCTCCTTTCGCTTTCAGCAGAAATCCTGGTTTCCTAAAAGTCTCCACATTAAACGTTTGGATCCTGGGCGGGCGGGAGAGCGAGCGAGCGTCGTATGCGTGGACCGCCGCCTTGAGCGCGCTTGAAGTGAGTATGAAGCAAAAAAACAAAAACAAAACTGCAGGCAGGGAGGCATTATTGCTGGCTGGCTTCTGAGATAAATTAGGGCTGCTTAGATAGGAGGTTGCCTTGCAATTCGGTTGCCTTGCACATTAAAAAAAAAAAGATACACTTGGACTTCCAATCGTTCTTGAGAGGGGACAACCCCAGTGCAAAAACTCGTTTGAATCTAAGTTTAAATTCTGGACTTCATTTTTGGGAAGTTTTTGTCCACTTCTCCCCTTAGAAACTTATTTTAACAAATATTTGGTCCGTCCCGTTCCCAACCCATCCTGTTTAAAAGTATTTCCCCCTTTCCCTCATTTTGACCCTCCTGAAATCTTCCTCCTTCACCAGCCTGGTAGTTTCCAAATCTGGCTGTGCCTTCTGGCTGTGGGTTGTTGCATTTTCTGAGTATGCAGCCTTACAGCCATTCACCCCACCTTCTTCTCCTCACAGGATGTCCTCTGCTTTGGAGACCAGCTACTCTGACCTTGACAACAGCAGTGACGTGTCCTTTTGTATCACGGATGATGAAGGGAGCCTTGGGGGCCTAAAGATCCCTTCCCTGGCCTTTGCCAAACACCTTGCCTCCCCAGAGCCCGGCTCCCAGAGGTGCGAAGAAGAGAAAGAACGGGGAAAGAGGCGGAGGGGACGCACCAAGGTCAAGAACGAAGCTGTCCTTCACACCATCAAAAAGACCAGGCGGGTCAAAGCCAATGACAGGGAACGGAATCGAATGCATAATCTCAACGCAGCCTTGGATGAGCTCCGGAGCGTCCTGCCCACCTTTCCAGATGACACTAAGTTGACTAAGATTGAGACCCTGCGCTTTGCCTACAACTACATCTGGGCCCTTTCGGAAACCCTGAGGCTGGCTGATCAGTGCCTTCAGAAAACCCCCAAAGAGATGGTGCTGCCCAGTTTCTTGGGCTCCACCGATCCACCCAGCCCTGGCAGTGATGCTGAATCCTGGATTTCCACAGCATCCCCTGCCACCTCTTCTCTCTCTGCCTGCACTTCAAGCCCCAGCAGCCCAGCCACCTCTGAAGACTATTGTTACAGGCCCCGTGATGGTCTCTTCTCCTTCCACAGCCTGCCCAAAGACTTGCTCCAGAATACAGCTTGTTTTGTGCAGTACCATTAGAAGATGGAAGGCAACTTGTGACCCAAGGGTATTTGCTTCCCACAAGCAAAAGTTCCCAAGCAGCCAGTACCTATTCTAGGCGCTTGGTCCGACTGGGTTTTCTCTAGACATCAAGCAGGCAATTGTACCTTGATTTCTCAAATATCAAAGCCCTGTATTTTCCCATCCCAAAAGTCAAGGGTGAACAACATTGGGAGGTGTGCATATATTGTACATCAAGATAGGGAGGCTGTGATAAAGCAGTGTTTAGGCTGGCCTATAACCTAGCCTTTTGAACAAACCTCTCCCGGCTGCTATAAAAACAGGCTTAATCCCAGAGTATAGCTTTATTTCTCTCCCCCTCTCTTTTTACAGATTTTCTTCTACTATTCTATTCCTTTTGCATTTTTCTACATTTCACAAATCCCACTTTGTTTCTTTCCTTTTCAGTCCTGAGCTCTTGGGGGCATCCATATGATTTAGAAGAAAAAAAAAGGGGGGGGGTAGACAGATTTGCTGCTACAGACAAGGTGAAAAGTCAATTTTACAATTTGTAGGACTTTAATGAAGAAAAATGAGCATGAAAATTTGGTTTGAACGCCCTGACAATGCAATGAAAGGGCTTAGAGAAGGCGGATTCAGCTGGGTGCATGGGCCTCCTGCTAGGGACTTAGCGTGCCAAATGCCCAATAGACTCCTAAAGTTCAGGATGCAGTTTTGCCTCTCACGGGCAAAGCTCAGAACCCGGAGATGATCAGTCCTAAAAGAAGGCAAAATAGAAGCTAGAATCATCTCTTGTAGCTCTTGACTTTCATGCTATTTTGTACTTGAGTAGAACCAGAGATGGGCATTCACCGACTGGCTCCAATGTTGGTTTAATTTATTCAGAAACTTTCATTCCTATGAAAATTGTATTTTTGTAAATAAAGAGCTTTATTCTTATGATATATATTATCTTAAAATCAGATGCTGTACTTTTTAAAAAAAAAAAGTTAGATGTAAATAAACATCTTTAACATTTGTAACTTCTGTGCCTCTTCATTGTTTTTTTTTTTCTCTTCTCTCCCACAGCTTCTACTTTCCTAAAATGTGTTTCTGTTTAGAAAAAGAAGAGATGCATTCTATTAATGAACTGGGAAATTGCACAGTGGCCTAAAGGCATGATAAAAATTGAAAAGTGCTTACCTGTGAATCACACTTAACTTTACAGAATTCTCCTGTATCACCTAAACTTTAAACCCAAGTAGAGGCCATTAATGCTCACAAGAAAGCAAATTAAAAGTGTTAGCCTCAGTTTAGCTCTCAGCATGAGACTACCTGTGGGGATGCACACTTTTAAAAGAGAAAGGGGGAGAGTTCTTTTGGTGCAAGAAATATCAGCTGGCAACAGATTTTCAAAGAAAAAGGGATTAAAAGGATCAATAAAAACTGACAATTATGTAGAAAGAGGAAAGTGACAGGTGGATGCCTAGAGCATTGGGGTTTGAAGGCTTTATATTTTTGCCCTTTTAGAAGCAACACTAAAGCTTTTTTAAGATTTCAAGCTTTTAATCCTTTCTACATTAAAAAAAAATGGCTTGAGTTTGAATAGTTAAACAATAAACATCCCAATTTCACATGACTTATAATGTTTGTTCTTTTTTATTATTACAAAGTCCTGATGAAAGTGTTAAAAGTGGTATTCCTAGTTTTATTGCATACACTCTTATAGTTTAACAGCCAACATTGTATACTTGTGCAACATGCATCAAAAGCATTGAAACGCTATACTACAGCTCTTTAGGGAACATTACACTGAGAATTACCAACCATTCATATTTATGAATAATCTAGAATATAAATCTATGTCTTCTTAAACTAAATCAGTTATGTCTGGGCCATAATAACAAGAGGAATTGTTCCTGTGATCTTTTATTAGTGTTGTCTCATTATTTAAGCCCTTTCTCTCATCTTCTTTTTTACCTTCTTTTAGTCAAAATTTAGCTTGTAACTAAATTATACGTGGCAGAAATACATCCTTGTATTCCTTCTTGTATATCAACTGGCAGAGCAGGAACAACTGTAAGAATAAGTGAATTCATGAGCTATCAAGGGATGGCATCTCCATAGCAAATCTTTGGAATAGAAGTCCAGAGACCAATTAACAGATTGAAATCCCAAATCTGAAAAGATCTGAAAATGAATTTTGATGTAGATGTAATAGTAAACATTATTCAATTTCATTGCACACATGTGCATTGACAAAGATTTGAATTTATTTAAAAAATAAGGACTCCTGGAAGCTTATTAAATCTGAATCAAAATTTACTTAGCTTGCTCTAGGGATGTCAATAGAAACAACCCCAAATTGGATTAATCTAAAATTAAACAATTATAGAATTCTTAAGTTCTATAGGATTCTAGGTAAGGTAGCTAGGGTTGAGACCTTATTTTCAAGGAAATTATTCCTTCTGTATTTCAACATGGATATTTTAGAAAATTCATTTCTGAAAATTCCAGACTTGTTGAAATAAGGTTGAGAAGCAGATCTAATATTTCACTAGTTACAACTGCTGAGATTTCTGTTTTCTGATATACTTAATGTGCATTACATATATACACTGGATTTCCCAGAAAAGGAGACTATAATAAATGTGCAAATATTATATATGGTATTCATATTTCAAAAGAGTGCATAAGATTGTGCTAATTTAACCAGCCATATGTACTTACAGTATATGGGACTATTTTCCTGATTAAAAAGCAATGAAAGGTCCCTCCTTTAAAGATTATCATGACCTAGCCCCAAGGAAGTCAATCTTCTGTGCTGTACACAGACATTCCTTTGGGATAATTTGCTACTTGAAATCAGGCTAGTTTACCATTCCATTCCCCAACAATCCTGTTGTGTTTTAGGATTCATGTCAAACCCTAGTTTAAAAAAAACTTGGGGGATCTAATATAAATCAGAAGCCCCAATCTTGTTTGTATTTAGATGTCTTCATTTTGGGTGGCCTTTGTTTGTCTCTGAATACATTTGTGTTATTACTGCTTATTGTAGGTTTTTAAGGGGTCTCTGTGTTGCATTTTAATGCTTTTACTGTAGGAAAGGAATGCCAGCCAGTTAGAGTCTTTCTGGATTGTAGCAGCAGATAAGCCCAATAAATTAATAAAGGCAAGAAAAACAGTGTCTTTGAGCAGTGTTAACACACTTGCTCAGCACATACTTTCTGCTGTGAACGATTGGTTTTGGTTGGGAGATTGTTCACCCACTGAGTAGAAGCTCAATTGCTTTGCCTTTGTATGTATGTCACACTGTGGGTGAAAAGACTGTCAGGTTGTGATCTGAAGCACAGCAGACAAAGAAAAGAATGACTAGTCTTTGGGAAAAGATATAAGAATGGATTAACCCCTATATTGAAACCTGGAGAAATAAACTTAAGGACTTGAAAATTGTTTTCACTTTACCTTTTCTATGTTTTCTCCACTGGAATTGTCCTACTCGCTCTCTTTAATAGCCGACATAGGGTGTGCAAGACAGGATTTGCAGCTCCCATTATGCAGGAAGGTTCCTAGAAGGGAATCAGACCAGCCTTTTGCTTTAGAGCTTATGTCATTTCTATAGCGGAGGATAAATCCTCTATTTGGACTCCAGCAAGAGGTCCCTCCAATCCTGCTGTAGGTGCACGTGTCTCGGATAGAACACTGGTTTTCTTTTCCTTAAGCCCTCAGGAGACGCACCAGGAAACCCATCCCAAAGCCGTACTCACATCCTGTTTCAAGAAGAGTGCATATGCTTTCTTAAGCATGCAGCTGGCAGCAACACTAAGGACATAACGCAACCACCGCCATGCTCTGGCTCAAAACAATAAGACTAAACTTGGAACTCCTCTCTCCCCAGGTACAAAAATTAATGAGCATTTCCCTCTGCTCAAAATTGACACATGATCAACTTTATCATTCCATCTCTCTTGTTCAGAAAAGAAAGTGAGGTGCAATTTATAAAATTTACAACTAGAGCGAAAAAACACTTTTCAGCTAGAGAGAGATCTTGACAATCCAAAATCTGAAAGCCTTACTTTCAGTCTTCTAATCCAATAACCAAGTTCTTTTTTTAGGGAGGGGACAATATGCACACAGTGGGTTAATAAAGGCTTTGCAAAATGTTCTAATTTTACCATCCAGATCCGCACCCCTCCCAAGGTCATGTCAAAAGTGAGGAAAGGCTCAGAAGCAGGGCAGAGAAGTGTTCCCTTCACCTGTGGAAAATATCCATCAATTTATTTGATTTATATTGTTCATCCTGGAGTTTTCTTGCTTCAGTGCCCTCCTGAATGAACCATTGCAATGTGCTCTGCATAGGGCTGCCCTTGAAGAACATTCAGAAACTACAATTGTCCATAATGCATTGGTGAAGGCAATTATGAACATTTCTCGATACAGCCATGTCAAGCTTTTGCTATGTTGAGCTACACTTGCTCTCAGTAGGCCTCTGGTTATTACCTTAATAGCCCTTCTTAGCATGATGAACCAGGATAGTTGAAGAATTGCCTTTCCCCAGTAGTTTCTACCCATCTTTTTATATCCAGCAGAAGGGACATCCAAGTCCTGTCAATTAAAGAATGCATCTGACACGTCCAAGAGGTCTTCATTTTCTGCTACTGCACCTGCCCTCCAGGACACCTTATCACCTGAGATCACATTGGCCTCAACCTTGCTGATTTTCCAGAAAGCAATGAAGTTCTGGAGGTTTACTAGGCATGTGGTTCGGTAGATTGATATTATGTTATCTATTTTTAAATTTTCAACTGCCATTTCTTTTTTGAATGATATGAATTGTATGTTTTAATAGTTTCATGTGTGCTGTTGTTTGTTGCTCAGAATAGTTGGATAGAGGGAAAGCCATAAACATCTAAATATATTAATAAACAAATGTACACAGTGTTCATTCTCCCCATTTTTCCTCACACAACAACAACCCTGGGAGGTTGATTGGGCTGAGAAGGAGTGACTGATGCAGCCACCCAATGAGCTTATGTGGCTGAGGATGGATTGGGATCTGGGTCTCCCCAATCCTAGACCAACTAACTACATTGGCTGTTTAATTATTAGATTATTAGAATAAAATAATGCATTCAATTAAACTCATTACTTTAATAATAACAAATATAAAATGTGAGGTCAGATTTTCTGCAGCTGAAGCTTGCTGTTTCACTTTCTTTATTAATATCTGCACATTTAATCTTGAATTTTAATGATGAAAAGTTTTAGCAAGAAAATAACTGACAGCCTAATCCATTGCAGCACTTAATCAAATTGGGATTTTTCCTGGGAAGTGATATATGAAGACACCCTTAATAATTGGCATTTCTGAAAATCAGATGCAAAATCAACATTTTCAGAGGTAATTGAAAGATTTACACTGCTGCAGCACCGCACACATTGAATAGTTCATATACTGCACTGCAGTATAAAGGAACATCTGTGACAGACGCCAGCCTACAACTAGATCCCATTATTATCCACCAAATTCAATACTTCCTATCATTTGCAGTTTCCCTGCTGCCAACTAGACTATTTGTGGAAGAACTAAAGCATCTTTACTGCTGGTGTTAAACCTTGAACAATGCTTGAATTTCAACAATTAGGGAGACCATCTCTGTGAGGGATCTTCTTGACTCATAATCTGCTGTAAACTTGATTTACTGTCGACTTTCTCTGAATGCCTCCCTTAGTACCTGTGAGCACATGAAAGGTAATACTATAATTATAGATCTCAGTCACTCTAATGACCCATTAAGATTGATTTGTATAGTGGTTGGGGATTATAAAGGTAGAAGCAGGTGAGAATTCAAAGTTTGGTATGAAGTCTTTTCTCACTGGTGGCATAGGAAATGCAAAAGAAATCATTTGGGGGAATTGATAGAGCAACCAAAGACAGCAAATATGTTCATAACTATAAGGACCCAAAATAAAGTTGCTCCAGAGATTTAACAAATCTCTCAAGAATTTCTACAAACCAAATATCTGATATATTTTCAACTGGCATATGTGACTGTAGTGTGAGAAATCCACAGCTTACCACTTACTCATAGTCCTGCAGTTCAATTTTCTTGATTCCTGAAGGCGCTCTTCCATAGACTGAGATACTGGTGGTTATGGAGGGTGGGGGAGATGTTTTACACAGAGATCCAAATCCAAGGACAGTCAAATGTGATTATCCTTGTTTAAGTTTAAAGAATCTACTTTAACTAATCTCCCAAACCCTGTGTAAGAAAATGAGGTTAAAAAGTCACATTATTTAGAAAACCTGCAGTGACTTCTCCAGGCTGTCAAATCAACCATCTGCCATAAGCTTAGAGTAGAAGCAGGTTACATTGGACTAAATGGAGTTGGGCAAAAAAATGAATTGGAAAAACTTCCAGCCTTTTAGTTAGGATAATTAAATCCTTTGGCCCAAGGTAGGCTTGAGTAAACATATGCGTTTTAATGAGAAGTAGTAGCCAAAGAAGCCTTTTCTTCCTTTGTTTTTTTCCCTTTTGTTGACATTTTAGTTCTGTACTTACATATTGAGAGTGTGTTATGGATTGTCTGTCACAAAATGTCTAATATTAAGAGCTGTGGTAGCGCAGTGGTTAGAATCCAGTACTGCAGGCTACTGGTACTGACTGCTGGCAGTGCAGCAGTTCAATTCTCACCAGCTCAAGGTTGACTCAGCCTTCCATCCTTCCAAAATTGATAAAATGAGGACCCAGACTTTGGGAGCAATATGCTGACTCTGTAAACCACTTAGAGAGGGTGTAAAGCACTGTGAAAAAGTATATAATACTGTTGCTATTATGGTGAAACATTCATTTACTAAAAGGAATACTGAAAATTTATTCTTTGTAGTTTCCTAAACTATTTTTTATTTATTTATTTATT
>JAEANM010017099.1:0-13059 GCA_017656035.1 Myanophis thanlyinensis
CTCTTTCTTTTTTTCTTTCTCTCTTTCTTTCTCCTGCAGTTTCCCCCAAAAAATAATAAAGTATTTTCCATCTGGATAAGCTGGAGGTGTGTGGAATCTCTCAAAGATGTTGTCTGACTTAGTGGAATAGGGATTCTTTATTTAAAAATAAGTAAATAAAAGCCCCACCCCCACTAGAAATTGGCAATCCATGCTTGCTTAGTTAAAATGGGTAATCACAACTTGCTGTCAGGCAGAAATCTGTTTCCTAACTATGATTAATTAAATAAGCCATAATTGATTGAGTTCATCATGCCAAGCCATCAGTCTGCGAATCATAAACGGCACATGGTGTATCTTCTAGAAAAACACAATTTTCTTGTAAAAAAAGTAGAATAAGAAACTATATGACTTGACTGCTTTCAGCTGATTAATCTGAATTTTAGGATAGGGATGTGTCTCATTTCTCTATTTCACACTTCAGAATTTTGGGAGGAAGATGTGAGGTCATTGAAAAGTTACCCACAGAAGCCAAAAGGAAAAACTAGGCATAGTTTGTCTTTTTTTCATAAGAGAAGGACCATGAGTCCATGACTAAGTTTCTTTTGATTTTGATTTGATTTATTAATTTTAAATGGCTGCCAAGCAACAAATATTCTCTGGCTGTCTTTCAGACCAAGATGAACTGAAAAAATGCTAACATTACAAAATGCAGAAAGTTATTTTAAACAGCAGAAAATTCAGTTTAATAAAATTTGACAGTGACAGTTAGCAATAGCAGTTTAGATTAAAAACCATACCAAAATAGGGGAACTTGTGCTAGTGCCAAAAGGACTATACCACCCACCCATCCATCCATCCATCCATCCATCCAAATCTGTCTGTCTTCTATCTATCTAATCCAGGGGTGCCCACACTTTTTGGGCTTCTGAGCTACTCTCATAATGATAGTGGTGATGGCATTTGGCCCACTTCCACCCACTGGGTCAGGAAGGGGTGGGCGGGGCTTCCGCCCACTGGGTCAGTTCTTTTCTTCATGCGGCTCATGTTTATTTTAAAAAGTTTTCCTGCCTTCTGCTGTTCTTTGGAAGCGGGTTTGCTCCTGGGCGAGCAGCTGGAAGAAGAGAAGCCACCACTGCGGCTCGTGGAAAGGAAAACTTTTTAAAATGAACACGAGCCACGGCGGTGGCTTCTTTTCAATTCAATTTCGCTGCACACATGTTGTACATTGATAATAAAGGATTGTATTTTCTTCCAGCTGCTCGCCCAGGAACAATCCCGCTTCCAAAGTGCAGCAAAAGGCAGGAAAACTTTTTAAAATAAACACAAGCCACAGCAGAGCCTGCCTTTCTTCACACAATCTACCCAGATGATTGAGCACCCCTGACCCAGAAGATCTTTGCGATCGACTGATAGATCGTGATTGAACTATTGGGCACCCCCAATCTAATCTATCATCTACCATACATCTGTCTATCGCTATCCTATCAACATGCCATTTCCAACTAAAAAGTTCAAAGCTACCCTTTGGTAACCCTCGGCTATCTTGTTGTAGCTATTTGCTTTATTTTGCTTGATGGGATGTGTAAATACTGCATTCCTTCTTGACTTGCTTTTCATTGATTGGTCAAGTGCCATAAGTTGGTGTTGATTATAAGCATATAAACCAGAGGTGGGGAACTATGGCTCCTTTATGACTTCAACTCCCATGCTGCCTCAGGAATTCTGGGAGTTGAAGTCCACAAATCATAAAGGGGCCATAGTTCCACCTCTGAACATAAATAGATCCTTTTCAGGATGGGGTATCCAGTGGTGGTATTCAGCCTGGTCGCACCGGTTCTAGTGAACCGGTAGTGGTGATGATGTTTGGCCATACCCTATCCTTTCCTATATCTGTTGTATTCTGCACATGCACGGCCAGAGTCTTCCCTCTGGTCCACCCATGCAAACTCCTGAACCGGCAGCTGATTGGCTGCCAGCCCGGAGGATCCTGATTGGTCAGGACACTCCGGCCAATGGGAGCGTTGACAGGCCGAGCCGCGGGAATGTATAAAATCCACGGCCCGCCTGTAGACGCTAGCTTAGTCAGTGCATCATGAGTTTTACTTGCGAATGCGAATAAATGGGGACCCTCGCAGTCATCCAAACGGATATCCGCTTCTTTTTTTTCTTTGTAGCTCAGCTGAATCACACGGAACAGCTGTTTTGCGTGCTTCCACAGCCTTCCTACTCACCCGGGCTGCCTCCAGTAAGGAAATACTTGCAGTGTAGAAGCCACGCAGCAGCGAAGCAGTAGCGAAGCGGTAGTGAAGCACGTGTGCACCGAACTGGTAGTAAAGCCGGTTGCATCCCACCACTAGATATATCCCAGCTTGCACTGATTCCCATTGTAATAAAATCCATCTGTCTTGCTGCTGATTGTATTCTTCTCAACTATCTATAGAGAAGTCCATAATGTATGAAGTATCCAAAATATGATAGTTTGATGATCTTGGTAATTTGTGTCTTGAGTAAGAACTCTGGAGTGATTGGTTTGATGATCAATGTATTTGTTTTCTTGCCTAACTATGGTATCCTCAGGGGTTTTCTCCCAACACCTAAGTTCAAAAGTGTCAACATGTTGTCGATTTTGTTTCTTCCAAGTCCAGGTTTGGCTAGAGTGCCACAAAAGGAAATCATTGCTTGCAAAATTCTGATCTTTGTATATAGGAAAGAGATAAATCCCAGCATCTGAGTATCTTTTCACAAGGACTTCTCTACCAAGTGCCAATCTGTGGTACATTTAGTGATTGTTTCTTTGTTATTCAGTTATTCAAGTCTAAAAGACATTAGCTACCGGTATCTACCCCTTCAGAATCTTCATTGTCAATTCTAAGACTGGTTGCTATACCTATGTCATTAGTTTGGTCTGCGATATATTTAATCTTAATCCTTTTTCACCATGCTCCTTGACTTTCATTAGTAAGATTGCAGATCATTTATACATTCAGGTATCAGAGTATTGTCATCTGCATAGCACAGATTATTGATGGGCCTTCCTTTAAAACCAAAACTCATCTTTTTCTAATCAACCTTTGCTCAATACACGTATATTCAGCACATATGTTGAATAAATAAAGAAGAGAGTATTCAGCTTTGTCTCACTTCTTTGCCAACCAGACTCAGTCTGTTAGCCGATATGGACATTGGAACAGTACCTAGAGGGAGGTATAGGTAGTCCTCGAGTTACGACCACAACTGAGCCCCAAAGTTATGTTGCTAAGTGAAACATTTGTTAAGCGAGTTTGTCCCATTTTACGACTTTTCCTGCCAGAATTGTTAGATGAATCGCCGCATTTGTTAACTAAGTAATGCGGTTAAGTAAATCTGGATTCCTCATTGATTTTTGCTTGTCAGAAAGGTGGCAAAAGCTGATCACATGATCCAGCAATGATCATAAGTATGAGTCCATTGCCAAACATCTGAATTTTGATCACGTGACCACGGCAATGCTGCAACGGTTATGTGTGAAAAATGGCCATAAGTCACATTTTTCAGTGCTGTTGTTACTTGGAACGGTCAATAAATGAACTGTTGTAAAGTCGAAGGCTACCTGTATATGCGCAGTGCGATACAAGTAGTTCTCCACTTATGACTGGTCACTTAGTAACTGTTTAAAGTTATAACGGATCGCCCTGGAGGTACTTACACCCTAGTTCAGACATTCCTATGGCTTGTCCAGTCACAAGATTGAATGTGGGGCATTTGTCAACCAGCCCGCATTTATGGCCGTTGGCAGTGTCTTGCGGTCACAGGTACATGCTTTATGACAGAAGCGGTCCATCGTTAAAGCTGCGGTGCTCACTTAACAATTGCTGCAAAAAAAGATTGTAAAATTGGGTGTCATGTGGATGACCCAACTTGCAAATGCCATGACTTGGGACCATGAACTACAGGTTCCACTAGGTCGTTAAGTCAAGGACTTTTGTTTTCCTGTGGCCTCTTGGTACACGTCGTGGCCCCCCATTCTGTTTTTCACCTGTGGGCCCCTTGAAATCTCCTAGGACCCCAGGATACTATATGGTTTTTAATCTGAGAAGCACTGGAGCAGTTGATTCATGTAATCTTTCGTTGTGTTGACCTTTCCCATGTTCCTGCCTCTTGCAGTTCATGTTCCCATTGTAATTCTTTCTTTGCGGCTTTGGATTTGGGCGCTCTTGGCGCACACTCCTGTTGTGCCTCCACTCAACCTTCCCAGGAAGCTCTTCCCCATTGTAACCCTAATCCATCCCTAGACGGAGTAAGTTGGCCAAGTGACAAGAAAAGCAATGATCTGAGAAGGATCTATAAATATATTTGACTAAAGGCGTTCCCAACCAGGCCTGTGCGTAAAACCCTGAATGGGGATGGAACATTTTTATGTTCTTTTGGTAGACTGATATAAACTCATGAATGTTTAAATGATACCGCGTAAACAAGGAAAATAAAAATAAAAGGAATGCCAACAAGAGTTAATAACTCTATTAATATGGTAATACAAAATTTTGAACTAATCCATCAATGTTAATTAACTAATCAATTTGTTAATAAATATCTGCAGATCACAGGTCTGAAACTAAATATTTGCACAAATCCCAACAATTTGGCGAAGCTTTTGATAATCCTTGTGCTTCCTTGATCCGTAGCCAAGTCTTAGTGGGCGAAATTGAACTACATACACGGGCCGCTCTCGACTTACAACAGTTCATTCAGTGACCATTTCCAAGTTACAGCAGCACAAATAAATTGACTTTTGACCATTTCTCACACTCATGACCATTGTAGCAGCCCAATGGTCACTTGGTCACCGAGTCCTTCGGGAGAGGGGGCGGTATATAAATCAAATAAATAAAAATAAATAAATTTATATTTGGAGCTTGACATTTGACTCACATGTATGACGGTTGCAGTGTCGTGGATTGATGCGATCGTCTTTTGCGATCTTCTGACAAGCAAAGTCAAGGGGGAAACCAGATTCACGTTACAACCATGTTATTAACTTAACAACTGCAGTGATTCACTTAACAAATATGTGGCAAGAAAGATCGTAAAATGGGGCAAAACTCACTTAACAAATTTCTCACTTAGCAGCATACATTTTGGCCTCAGTTGTGGTCGTAAGTTGAGGACTACTTGTATTGTCCCTCCACCTCTCCACTACTATAAATCCTTTGGATAAAAAAAAAACCTCCTTTCTTGGATACTGTATAGAAAACAATATGTTGAAATGCTCTTTTGTAATATTCAATATGTCCTCTGAGCCCAAAGGTGAAATTCAGCAGGTTCACTAGAACCGATAGTAAATTTTCTAAGCAGTTCGGAGAACCAGTTGTTAGAAGAAATCTCCTTTTGTTTTGTTTTTTCCCACTTTACAGGGTTAATCCTGTAAGGAAGGCGGGAAAGAAACATCCTGGTGTTGTTTCTAGCCTAATCTTTATTGCCCTGATTACAGAAACTGCCCACCTAGTCACATGACCCCCCAGCCACGCCCACAGAACCGGGAGTAAAAAAAATTGAATTCCACCACTGTCTGAGCTGGACTACAGTTCCTCTAAACTTGTTTCTCTGTGTAGGTAGCGTGTTATGTGAAACCAGCCAGATTGATTAATTTATGCTTTGATGCATCACTCCAGAAAATGGGTGAACTCAAAAACCAGGTTATTCCCACCACACAAGAGTCACAAACCAGCCAGCGCCATTCAGCTTGGATCGTTGTGTGATGCTAACTCATACAGTCAATTTCTAGTTCAAGGGATTGTGCAAACCTTGGATGAAGTGTACGAACATTGACTCCAATGCTTCAAATGAAATTAAATATATAATAACAGGGATAGCCTTAGTTCCCAGAAGTTAAGAAAGAAAGACGTAAGTAAGTAAGCAGCAATGCATATGTGTGAGGAGACTTGCTGAGTAAAATATTTTGGGTTTGTTCAATGGCAAAGAGTGCAGAAAAGATCCCCTTTTTCAAAAAGATCAGATCTGCCAGAACATCATCCTCTCAATCCAGGTTTCTATCTAAGTTATGCTCACCCCTGAATAAACGTTTCTAGCTTCTGCAACCTCCAAGTTCGAGGCATTTGTCACAGGGTGCTGCTTTGGGTGAATGAGAAGAAACAAACGGGCAGACATACGTCAGAACCACCACAGTGCTTGCACCAATACAAATCAGCTGTCCTTTTCCCAGATTTCAGATAAACCTTTCACTATTGCACAGGAAATTCGAGACAAGCGAAGTTCCTGGCTCAGTTTCAGTAGGCGTGATAAAATCACTTGTCCTTCCTTAAAAATGTCCCTTGAAACAAATTGTATTTTGAGAAAAATTAGTCCTTAGGGATAATAGTTTTACTTCTAACTTGCGATGTAATGCTTGCAGCATTTCAACCCCATTTCAGAATAATAGAGTTGGAAGGGGCCTTGGAGGTCTTCTAGTCCAACCCCCTCCTTAGGCAGGAAACCCTACACCAACTTCAGACCAATGGTTGTCCAATCTCTTCTTAAAAACTTCCAGTGTTGGAGCAGTCACAACTTCTGGAGGCAAGTTGTTCCACTGATTGATTGTCCTAACTGTCAGGAAATTGCTCCTTAGTTCTAGGTTGCTTCTCTCCTTGATCGGTTTCCATCCATTGCTTCTTGTCCTGCCCTCAGGTGCTTTGGAGAATAGCTTGACTCCCTCTCTTCTTTGGGGCAGCCCCTGAGATATTGGAAGGCTGCTATCATGTCACCGGTCCTTTTTTTCATCAAACTAGACACACCCAGTTCCAGCAACCAGTCTTTATATGTCTTAACCTCTAGTCCCCTAATCATCTTTGTTGCTCTTCTCTGCACTCTTATTTCAAGAGTATTTATTTACTTACTGGTTGAATTTATACCCCAACAACCTGTTGGAAGAAATGTCCATGTGGCTTCAGTTCCAAGCGGGGAGAAAGATACTGGAAACATGGAGACTGCTTGGAAGGATGGTTTATTTGGTGGAGCAGGCTTGAAGTCCTGGGCGAAAAAGGGCCCATATGGCCGAGAAAGAGATTTTATACCCACTCTTGGGCTATGACCTTGCTTCCTGTTTCTGTAGCAAGGGCAAGTATCCTGATTGTATATATATCTGTATGTGAAAAGGTATGTGGAAATGTGCCAGCCTGGGCATTTCCTGGGGTGAGGGATTTGTTTATAAGTCTGGAGATGTATTCTGCGTCTGAATGTATTCTGTTTCTGTGCTTTGTGCGATTGTACTGATGGGGGCTCACTCAATTTTGCTGCACACATGTTGTGCATTGACAATAAAGGATTGAATTGAATTGAATTGGTTGTCAGAGTCCCATTTGGCCATGGGTCATGATTCAAATTTGGTTGAAGTTTTTGTTTGTGCCACGTGGACAATTGGACAATCCCATAATGTCCTGCGGATGAAGGCTTTTTATGTTGCAAATAAGGCAAATAACCAAAGTATCTGCTGGGGGCAGGGGGTTGAGTTTCAATCTTAAGATTTCTATTTCTCTTTTAGGGGAAATATTCTGCCTTTTAATATTTTTTTCATTTTTCTAGAAGAGGGGTGGGTACTAACTTCCAACAAACCTTATTAGGTAGGTTGGGCTGAGAGTGGCTGCCAGTTTCACTTGAGGTCAAATAAGGACTTTAATGTTTAGGTAAAGATCCAATCTTCACCTTTAAAAAACAATGCCCTCAACAAGTTATTAATAATAAACTCTAATAAACAGAATAAATAAATAAATAATGAACTCTAATAAACAGAATTCAAATGTTTCTACTATACTACATGTTTATGCCTCTATGTGACTCCATCAATTCTCTCTTCTGACGTTCAATTAAACGCACCTCCCTCAATTCAGACATTCAACATAAACACGTAAACCAAGAGGCCTTTAGGCTCATAAGCAGGATGCCCCGCCCCCAAACTTTAACTTTAACTTTAATCATATTTATATACCGCCCCATCTCCCTAAGGACTGGGGCGGTTCACAGCCGATAAAAAACACAATAACATTTAAGAAACAGGGCGGGGCGGGGCTTCTTCTCTACTCTTTCCCGTTTTCTTATTGGACACCCGAAGGGGAGAGAAGAACCGCTTGTATCCTAGCAACGGGAAATCAATCGCGCAGGCGTACCCGTACCTTAGCCGCCAAAAAGTATGTTTGTGTGTGTGTGTGTGGAGGGGGGAGATCTGCTCGCGCATGCGGCTTGCTCCGTCTCTTTTCTATGAAACGAAACGTGACGCGCTTTCCCCAGTTGCTTCTTTCTGTATTGCCCCGCCCGCTACCGATTCCGAGGACTTCCTCCCCCTCCCTCCCTCCCTCTCGCTCGCGCACGGACGCCTGCGCGGAACGCCTCTCCTCCCTGTCTCTCTTTCTCCCTGCCCGTCGCTTCGGAGATTTTCGTCGCTGGAGGATGACGTAGGCCTGCTGGGGCCGGTCGCCGCCGTGTTGCTTGTGGGAGCCTGACCCACGTGAGTCGTTGCCGAGGCGGTTGCCGGGTGCCGTCGCTCAGGGGAGGGGGGGGGACGGGAGCGCGGGGGGAGGGGGAAGACCAGCCCTCCTCGGAGGCCGGGATGCGGCCCAGCGACGAAGGTACGCGGCGGGTGGGTGGGAGGGAGGGAGGGAGGGAGGGGGCGTGGTGATCCGGGGGCTCGCGTGCCTTCCTCCGCCGCGCTTCCTGGCGGGGGGGAGAGGAGTTGAGTCACGGGTGGGCAGGGCCGGCTTTCGGCCTAGTAGACCCCCCCACACACGTCCTCCTCTTAAGGACGGGGGAGGGTTTCCCGTGGGAAGTGTGTATGGGGGGGGGTCTTGCCCCCTAACTCCGGGGGGGGGAATTATTGCCTGGGAGGGTGGCGAGGATGGGCATCCCGTGTCCGCTGAGGGAAGCAGGTGCCTCCATCCCCCGGGGGTGGGTGGGTGAGTGGGTGGGGGGGGCTCTGTTCTAATTAAAATCTATTCGTCGGAGCCCCCTCCCCTCTCCCTCTGGAGCGCGGGGGGAGGTTCCCCACAAAAAAAAAGGGACAACAAAACGAACATGGCTTCTTCTCCCCCCTCCCTTCCCTTCCCTTCCCCAAAGCAATCTCTCCCTCTCTTTCCTCAACGGAATCCGAAGGTCCAGACTCCAGCGGTTAGAACCGGATGCCCAAAAAATAAATAAAAAGAGCCCTAACGCTGGTTTATGGTGACCTCTTGTTTATTTAGGATACTGGCATGAAACTCCACCTGCAATTTTTTTTAAATTTTTTTTTTTTTTTGTTATGGTTTCTCTGTGCTGGTTAAGAGGTATGTTGTGGTTGCTGAAAGAGAACCAACGGATTGGAGCTCTGACCCAAAACACTTCTGGTTTAGCTCTGGCCTCCCTCAATAATATTCCTTCAATAATATAGAATACAATAGATTAGAAATAAGGAATAGAATAGAATAGAAATAAGGAACAGAATAGAATATGGAGAATGGAATAGAATTCTTTATTGGCCAAGTGTGGTTGGACGCACAAGGAATTTGTCTTCGGTATGTAAGCGCTCTGTATGTAAAAATACATTCAGTGCATGTAAAAATACCTAAAAAATAACATTCGTGAAGAATGTATCAAGAATTAATACTTTCAAGCAAAAAGGCATCCCCCCCCCCGTTAAATAATGGTAGTTGGAATTTCCTGCATAGAAATAACACTTAGACTTATACACCACTTTATGATGCTTTACAGCCCTACGCATATCTGTTTTCATCCAGTGATCTGCAGGAACTGGAACTTTCCCATAAAGGAACTATGCGTAAGAACATCAGAGGAAATTAGAAATTAACAGTGAAGGTTAAAGAGCGCCAGAAAGGAGTTGACTGTATATGCACGCTGGGGAGAGTTAGGGGAAACTGAAACAGATTATGAATCAGTGTGGTCTACTGAGATTTGTTTTCCCTGTGGTGTGGAGAAAGAAAAGTAGGGGAAAGGGAGTGGAAATAATGATATATCGTAATTTCAGAAAGAAAATTCAGAGAATATAAATACATGCTTATATAAAAGCATATTTTCAGTCGTGTAACAATGAAAGAAATGTTTCGTCTAAGATATTCCAGTGAAGAAGATATCAGAATAGGAGGTAGTTATATATCTAAGAAAGCAGGAGTGAGCTGAGCATGAAATAGGACAGCTGCTTTAAAGACATACAAACAGGGCTGTGTATCTTCTCTGAATATTCTAACCCTTATTAGAATTAAACCTGAAGGGAAGGGGGAGCATATTCAGGCTGCAAATTGTACAGAGATAAGTTGCTGATGCCAAGCAGTTTTTCTGTTTTTTTAAACTTTATTTTCTGCTGATAATTTTTTTTCACAAGATGGCTGAAAAAGCTGTTTGGAAGTACATACTTCTTGAATTCTTTTTCAAGGGCAAGCACTTTATTCCTCTTGGTGGTAGGGAAAACACAGAACTGTTTAAAGCATTTAGGTTCAATGTATTTTAGTATAGTTACATTCAAGGAGTTGCTAAGATCCAGATCCTGTCCTCATAATATTTGAGTTATGAAATAAAACTGATGATCAGGGTTGAAATTAAATTAAACCAGACATTTAATTTATGGAACGTGCTTCCACAAGTTATGCTGACAGTTGCTAATGGGTGGATTTAAGGCGGATTAGACAACCTCTAAGATAATGCTGATAGAAGCTCCTAGTCAGGGGAAATCCCTTTGTGTCTTGTTTGTGGTTCTCAAGAGACACCTGATGGATCTTTAGGGAAGGTGGTGACTGATGTTGATCTACATGGATGGTTGATCTGATTCCACAGATTTTTTTTTTCTACAGTGCTCTGAAAATGTCAAAAGCCATTTTCATATTTCAGATGTCTTTTACCGACATCCAGTGTGAAGAGAGAGAACTGATGTAATGGTCACTGGTGAATATGCATGCTTGTACTCATTATACCGACATACTTAAGAAGCTGGATAAGAATAAATGGGTGAGTGTTACATTGGCAGCTTATGCTTACATGGAAACAACCGTCTTGATTGTTAAAGGGCTGCAGATGGAAGGGTAAGAAGTATAAAGAGTTTACATTATAAAATTCCGTTAGCCAAAGAACAGAGCAATTTTGTAGGTGGAAGAACTAAATACGCTTGGGACCTGGCGTGTTGGAAATTATTTTTTAGGACAGTCTTTCCTCTGCTTTTTTTTCTTTTCCTTTTGCATAAGGAAAAGTTTGGAAAGGAAAATCAGACAGGGACTTACTTACCAGACGCTGATCAGTTTGAGTCCAAAAACATGGCGAGTTTCAAGTTCACAGTCAGTGCATTAAGTTAATGGTTCTCAACTTTTTTTGCACCATGGACCCTCTTTAAATACTATTTGTGGCCAAGGACCATAGGCCATGGACCACCAAGACGTAATTCAAGATTTAAATCATCACATTTCTTCAAGCCTTCATGGACCCCTGTGATGCCATTGCATCCGTGGACTACAGGTTGTGAACCACTGTGTTTAATTACTGCACCCTATTCTGCGCATGTTGAAAGTGACATTGCAGGGAAGAGCACAATGCTGGTAAATGCATTGTGTACTGCTTGCCTTCATAATCTGAGGTCTGGCATGTACTTACAAGTCAGATTTCTCTGACTTTGGGACAATGTCTGTGTTGCAGCATATTTTAGGGTGTGACAGGCTTGTAATTTAGCAATTTTAAAACAGGCTAGTATTTAACAGCTTCCCCGATAGCCATAGGCAACAGGGAAAGTATATGGAGTTCCAGGCTGATGAGTGAGTTGGCTGGAAAAACAAAGAGGAACCTTCCTCCGGTTCCTTTGCCATTTGCACAGGGAGAAATTTTTCCTCTGCAACCAGCAGAGTAAGAACAGACATTTATTCCCTCCTTTGAGGCTGATGACTTCTTTGTTAACATCTTGCACGCTATAAATCTGTGATCTGATTTTTAAAGTTGAGTTTAGAATTTTGGTAGAAAGCTTTTCATGTTAAAAAGTTTATTGTCATTGCACCTCATACAACGAAATTAAATGCCATCTTCAGTGTACATTACAACCACAAAATAGAACACAGACACACATCCTTCACATTCTATACAATTGAAACCCCCCGATATTGCATTCATATCGCACTATACAGCCGAATTCAATATAATTACTGCTCTGGGATAGAATAGGCTGTTTTTCAGCCTATTTGTCCTTGTTTTTATTATCCTGAACCGTCTGCCAGATGGTAATAGTTAAAAAAAAAGGGTGCCCAGAAGGAGAGGGATCTTTAAGGATGTTTTGAATTTTCTTAAGGCAACAGGAGCTATAAAACTCTTCCAGAGAAAGGAGAAGGCAGAGTTTTGTGAGGAGTAGGAGATGGGCCTGTGATATTGAGATGAGGTAGGAAATCTGAAAGATATGGATCCTGTTTTCTGTAAGTTTTAAATTAGCCTATTTATCACATTGCTGGGAAAACAGTGTATTTCAAGGTCAAGATGGCTTGAATTGAGTTTTACAAGGCCGAGCTGGTGGAGAGTGAGCTCTCTCTTTCTACAGAAAGTGATATGATGGAATTATCCTCATTTATAATTGAGAACGATGAAATGTGCAGTTCCCTTCCTCTGCCAGTGTTATATTTGGGGGGGACGGATAGAAGGTTTTGAGTCGCCTGCAAACTTTTTGAAATGGTTTTGAACAATAACATCTCAGAATCTCAGATACTTTTCCTCTGGGTAGATCAGATTTCTTCCAATTGTGTTTTTCAGATATTTTGGCTTTAACTTCTGCTTACAGTGTAGCCTGAGCAGGCCTGAAGGGCAACAAGTCAGAAAAGGGTTTTGTAAACCAATATTTCAGTTTGTTTTTGAAATGGCGTTGATTGTTTTTCAAATTTTCAAATTCAAATTTTATTGGTCACATGCACAGTCATACATGGTACAATGTGCAGTGAAATGCTTATGCAACCATTCACGACCACTGGTAAGTTTGGGCAGAATGGGAGGGTAGGAAATAGGTTGGGAGTAAGTTGAAGAAAGGAGGTAGTGTTCTTGTGGTGTCTGATTTAGTGTCCGTATTGCCTGTGGAAAGAAGCTTTTCCTCATTCTTTCTGTGTTTGC